>DWEJ01001980.1:0-12106 GCA_018245835.1 Mysoria sejanus stolli | reverse complement strand
CCCACTATGGAATAGGTGGTGAGCCTATTGCCATGCATCGGGCACATATCCAGACTCCGAACTACTACTAGAAAATCAAAATTACAAAATTTTTGTAGTAGGGAATCGATCGGCAGTCGCACTAGCAACCTACAGGACCAACGAGGCAGTCAATTTGCCCATTATAATGAATATTATAACATAATATAAATATTTTTAAGGCGCAGCCCTTGTTTTGGTGTTGTTGGATGATATTGAGCGTCCAGAATAATCCAAACTCACATGTTTGTAATTATACAAATAACAAGGCACGCGCTGTCAAAAGCAAAATATTAATGAGATGACAACATTCTGTTTTGATTAATACCGATATTAGCCACATTTGCAACATTGTATATTATTATAAATAGCTGTATTTTTTATTATTAGTCCCCTTTAATATGCCTTTTCACGGACGAACAGCTTTATTTCATAACGTCTTTATAAAAAAAATCGAAAAAATGTCGTTAACCCAAATGTGTTTACCATACGATTTCAACATAACTTTTAAATGCCCCAATAAGGCTATGGGGTTTTTGCAGATAAAACCTATATTTTCCTACATGCTGTACACATAATTGTATTTATTTAATATATACATTTTAGGCTGTCTAACGTGTCGCTGATAAGGTGATAAAGCGACAGATAACACGTCGTAACAAAACGCGAACGTAAAAGGTTTTGATAACTACACGAGATACATACTTAAAAAGCGTACATGTATGTATTTTGTATTGGCGCTCATGTGGTTGGTATTCGGTCACGTGGAGTGCCACGTATTCCGAGCGGCCGCGAACGACACTGTCGGGTTGTCTAGACGAAAATATCATGGCTGGTGTTTGGAATACAGATAACAAACAAACAATGCATACAAATAATACAAGGTTAAATGTTTCAAAATTATTTTCATAGTTATTGAGTCAATCATATTTATTGCAAGCATTCTTGCTTCAATTAATGATATTACTAATAATTTCTTCTGATTGAATCACATGTAAAAAATCATAAGAGTAAATCAGTGCTTATGTGTTTCTGTGTGAAATGTTTGACATGTTATATAATACAATTGCATAAGTAATCGATTTTCGAGTCTGCTTTCCGTGGATTATCCGTTTACAACGTAACATCACGCACACGTTCAATATGTAACAAGCGATGACCCTAATACCAATACACCGGCTCATATCCAGACTCTGAGCCACTACTAGAAAATATAACTTAAAGAAATCCAGTAGTGTCCGACCCGGGATTTGAACCCAGCAACTCCAGATGGGCAGTCGCGCTTGCCACCAACAAGACCAACAAGGCAATCGACGTGTTAACAATTCCATAATAAGAAGAGTCGATATGATGTTCACGATAAAATATGGGAAATTTTATCATAATTGTTAATCGTTATTTTTAAGACATTAAATACATATACATTATTCAAAGGATGCTTAGGACTTTAGTTAGTTTAGTAAATACTACTAGTAAAACAGAATGTAAATATTCATGCAACCACGCCGACATGATCGCGTAACGCCATCGTTACGTAACAAAATACCAACAAATATTACTGATAACACGGAATTACATTTAGTAAAGCAACTGTTTTTAAAACACCGTTACTGACCGAAAAATAAGGGCAACTCAATCGGTGCGTCAGTTAATTTTTCGCGAAGGCCGTTACAAATGAACCAATTGCATCCAATATAGGTTCACCACCTACTTCATAATGGGACGTAAACGTAACTGGTAAAACGTGGGTGTGTTCTACAGTCCTGTGCCTGCCTCTTAGGAGATTACAGGCGTGATGTTACGCTTTATTTTACGAATGTCGAAATGTTCAAGGCGCACGGTGCAATAATAGCACTGTCTATGCGAAATTATTACGCTTTTAATGCAACGTTGTCACTTCAGCGGAGATTGTGCAAGTGAAAAATGGAAAGCATCCTCCGTTTGAAACACCGTTCCCAGACAATATTTTATTACAGTTTTTTTCTGTTCCATTGTTTTAACATTTGAAGAAATTCCTCCAATTTCTCTTATTGGTCGTTCTCTAAGATTTTTGAACAAATATGGCACATGGATGTGACGACAATGTAATTACAAGTAAATTAAAGTTTTTGGCACTTTGAATTTAATTTTTGTATAAAATAACAATAATTATTTTCAATACTTAAATATAATAGTAAAGGTAACATCACGGCTATAATCACTGAAGCGGTAGGCAGAGGAGTGCTGTACACAAAACATAAAGAGCATGGTAGATGTTTAAAATCGATAGATCCTCGTAGAAAAGCACGTGCAATATTTATAAATTAACAAAAACCGTAGATTAGTAAACGTGAGGGACAAATTCAAATTGCGAACACGTGCTTAAAAACGTGCATTACATAAATTAACAAACGTAACAGCTATTGTCACACAAACATTTGCATAGAATTTAAATGAAGTAGACAGAGACCTCGGTAACCCCCAGTTCTTTTCTACGTACCTTCATAATTACATTTTTTCAATGTAATTATGTATTGTATATAATTATGTAACGTATTCAATTTCGACGAAGATAATGATTCTTTTTATTTTGTTGATCCAGTTTATTTTTTTCTTATTGTTTTATATTTCATAACAAAAATATTTTTTGACTTCTAAGGGCGAGCGAAAGAGCTATAAAAATAAAACTTATGCTAATTTCAGGCACAACGACGTCTGTCATACATCAAATGGTTCAAGTGTTCGTGCGACCATAATAATCTTCTTTAGAATATTTTGTGAGTTTATATTTATATATTTTATTTAACCTTAATTTATATAATTTTTTTTATGTAACCTCTTTATTAAAATATGGACGCCAATAGGGATTCCTCAGGGAGTGCACTTGCACCCTCCTGTCAAGAAAGAAAATAAACAGATTTTTTATTTTAACTGTTTGAATTATACAATGTAGATATTGAAATATTGTTAATTCAGCTCCCTGAAAATAAAAATGGCGGCAGTACAAGACGGTAGAGTAGCATCTATACACAAGTGAGTGATTTTTGAATCGCTGTACAATGTAGAACAGCGTGACTCGCGTCTCTCGTGTCTCTCGCGTGACTCAGCGTCACGTGGAGCTGACGACAGGATTAATCGACACGTTTACACGTTTTATTCACGTTTTGCCTTTAAAAATCATTAATGACGTTAATAGAGAGTGCTAAACGTGTTTCATTATGTTAAAATATATATTTATTCGCTTTCAATGTTATGAACCTCTGATACAAAGAAAAATCATATTGTATCTATATTATGGAATAAGTATATAATGTAATTTATAGAAAATTTGCTTATTTATGTACATCTCTTAACTTTGTAGTCTGTACAAATTTTATTGTATGTTTCCCAAATATAGATAAATAAATAAATAAATAGTTGAATCGTGAAACATGGGATTATTTTACACTCCTCTGCTTACGTAATATGGGGTATTTATAGTGGCAAACAAGCAGGTTAATTGTTGGTAAGTGGCAACCATCGCCTACAAACGTTTGTAACCTCCGAGCTTCTCCAATACGGTTTATTGATTGAAGTTAAGCTTTGTTCGGGCCTTTCTCGATGAGCCCCAATTCTCAGAAACGTCTCAAAAAGAAGAATGTTTAATCATTCTTCATTGAGCGAGTTGATTTGGTTTTTTTTAATGAGTAAATTTAATAAGTAGTAAGGTATATTAATTTAGTTTGAGGTACCATTCACGAGCTTTTAGATACAGACAGCTTCAGATTTCACGGTTACCTTTAACAAGCTTCCTGTCAGAGACTAGAAAAGCTTGAAAACACATTTATTTGTGTATTCACATGTGCATAATTGGTGAACAATCATTCATATGATAAAGGCATGTTAATGAATAAAAATTACGTACATCGTTATATTATATCTACTTATTTTATGGACTTCGCATGAGATCATTTACGATCAGCCACAATAACTCACAATTTTATTTCTTTCATTTCTCTTCTATGCACAATTACTTGGAGGTATTTATTTGTGGTATTAAAAGTATTTTAAGATTCATATTCGCAAGATACCGATACATTACAATATGCGCCATTTCTACTTATAAATTAGGTATATAGGTATATTTTTTTAATTTTATTTATGTACACAAAGAATTAACAAAGTAATTTATTATTCCATATTGAAATATCTTCCAGGTGGCCCGCTGGTGTATAATTTGTTTGGTAAGGCCAATCTTACCCAAATAGTTGCAATGGAAACAATACAATTATTTAACGTAACTTCACGCCTGTAATCCCCGAAGACGTAGGCAGAGGAATGCATTCCTCTGCTACAATTATTTAGCTATATAAAATACTAAACTATCATATGTACAAAACAATTAAGAATACAAAAAGAGGAGTTAGGATCTCGATCGAAAGTAGTATAGGACAGTAGTAGTGTAGAATAGGACAGTAGTAGTGTAGTATAGGACAGTAGTAGTGTAGTATAGGACAGTCAGTGTCACTTTCGTTAGTGTTAATCTTAGTAAGACTACTTGGTAGTATTAATTGATGATAAAATAATAATAGTAGGACTTTAATGTACATGATAATAGCTATGGTACATGATAATAGCTATGGTACATGATAATAGCCATTATATGTCAGCATGATTGGATTTGGTATGAATTAGTAACTGTTTTATTCGAATTTTATAACAATGTGTTGTTACTTTAGGAGCTATAATAGCCACCTCTGACACAGACATGTGCTCCAATATATTCTACGTAGTTTCACCCCCATAGTCTTTGTTATAGTGATATAAAGTTGTGAATATACCGCAGCAAATTACTGCGTTCGTTGTCAGAGCATAGTGATTTCGCGGCGGACGGTGGCCTCAATCTTCGTATCGGGGATACGACGACCTCAAGTCACGTGCGCGCGATTGCTTATGGTGGATAGGGTTGTCTATTCGTAGACCAATGTGATTTTTTTCTGGTATTAATCAGATCACTAACAGTGTATGCAGATAGCAACTAGTGCTGAATATCTCTGTCCTTACAGACATTATATACATCCATGCACATCAGTGTTCGTAGTTTTACCGGTATGGTTATTAATTTCAAGAAAATTTAAATTGGCTGTATTTTTTTATTTCTATGACATGAGATATTATGCGATAAGTTTCGTAATAATTACAAAATTTTTAACTCCTATTTTCCATAACATACTAAATTAAGTCACGTACACGATGTTCGGCTTTAAAGCGGTTAATTCGCAATGTGCGGCTTTGTAGTAATAGAAAAAAGATGTCTCTAAATAGATTTTATGATGTATGTTACAATATTGATAACCCTAGTCAGTATTATTGTGAACTTTATCTCTGATAAATTGAAATTGTATAGGGGAGGTATGTTCCATATATGTATAAACATATATCTACATTTATGCGTGGTAACTCACGTCGTTCATCGATCGCATTCAACACTGGGTCATGCATTTTCATTACAGATTTAAAACGATTTTTAACACACCTTGGAATTAAACGTGAATGTAGTTGTTAAACAAAAATCAATTCTCAATGACCAAGATCAATCCATCAAGAATTTTTTTTAAATAAATCATAAATTGACTTTATGGCTGTATATTGGTATGCTTCCTCGTCACTTTTGTTTATAGACTGTATAAGTAAGTTATTTAACTTCCGGGCATATTTAAGTTTGTCTCCATAGTTTATGTAAACATGTTCGAATTTCAAATTTAAATTGTGCTCGAAACGAAACCAGGTGCTTTAATGAATCTATTGAATGAATCTTTCCCATCTTGTTTCATCTGATGTATCAACATTGTCAACTTGGCCGCAAAACGTCGTATACCAATAGGAAAATATTCAAAATATAGAACGCTTTTGGCGTTATAAGTGAAATATTTATATAGTCATTATTAGGCTTAAATATATTGACCTTAAAGTGATTATGAGGATAATCCCTCAGAAGAGGCCTATGTCCAGCAGTGGACTGCAATAGGCTGATGATGATGGTGATGATGATGTGACATATTACTAAAACTGTGCATCGTGCCCACGCGCGATAGAAGTGAAACTTCTTGCTGATTTGTTTATAGATGGAGAGATTTCTATCACTAAAGAACAAAAAGATATAATTACTTAATGTGAGAAAATAAATTGGCGTCAGACGCCTAGAAGGGGAGTATGCTATACTTTTTGCTTGGATCCGTAATGATGAAAAAACTGAAATACGTGGTACTAGGTGATTTAAGATTTAATGGCTGCTCTATAATAACGAACTGACGTCTTTATGAGCGAGTATTATAACATGATAAATTGAAGGACCTTTAATTCTTCAAGTTGATTCAAAGAAAAGTATTCTTAACACTTTGAACGAGAAATACTTGTAAATATATAATTTGTTTCTCCGAAACGGCTCTAATGATTTTCACTGAATGTGGTATTTGTATAGTTTTACAATTAATATTGATAAATGTTTCACTCCAAAATTTCCTGGAATACGAGTAAAGCTCGGTTGTCCAGCTAGTATTTAGGTAACGTAGGTATAGCATTTATATTTAAACATTTATACTTGTTAAACTTTAATTAAGTCTCATCTGCTTCGGTTATGGTAAGAACCACGTGCATAGTGATAAAATTACACACGATTATTGACGTTAAGCTAGCATTACACTGAGCGACGTCGTTTTCTACATGTCTTTTCAGGATCTGTCAAGTTTATGTACCTTACATATACGTTTGATTTAAGCAATGCACTTGAAATAATTCCACAACGAAATGAATCGAACGAATAAACAGTAAAGTCGTCACAGACGGAGCTAAGATGTATTAATACATTGTGCTATAATTTTGTTTTCTAGCAAACTATCACAGGTGAAAACTGTGGTATTGTCATACGTCACCTATGAGGTAGTGTACTTAGCGCGTTTTTTAACGTGGTTTCCCCAGTAGGCCTACTCCATAAGACAGTAATGCTCCATTTTAATCGAAACTATTATAAATAATGGATATTAGCAAAAAAAGTGATGTTGATAAAAAAAAATAGAGACATATATTCATCTGAGTCGTAATTTTCGAATTCTTCTTCTACCTATAAATGAAGGGACTGGGTTTAATTTTACCTGATATTCTTATTGCTATAGCTTAGGCTTATTGCTCAGAGTTATAACTAATGTATATTTTATATTTTAAATGCAAGTTACAATGACCGACAGAAAAATAATTAAACCTATACTATATAATATTACAACTAGAGATGAATATACGTGGCGTACTCATGCATGTTACGACGATTGCAACTGTTACAACTTTTTGAATCGCAATATCTCCGAAACGGTGGCTCGTAGGAAAAAAGTATTAATACATTTTCTATAGATAATTTTATGATCTACAATTTTAGTCTAAGGTATTTTTATGATAAAACCTACCGTTTTGCTGAAAATCGCGAAAAACAAATTTTTTTGACATTTGATTTTGAATAAAATTTTTTCCATACACGGGAATGATGGGGAACTTTCAGGTTTTGTTTATAATTGTCTTTTGAACAATTGTACCAATATTCAGCTTGATGAGAATTTATGTAATTTCTCCCTAATTTTTTGGTCTAATTTGACCGGACTTTGCGAAATAATATATCCGTTCACATGTTTTGACGATGTTAAAATGATACACATACTATACGAGTATCTCGGTGTGTGGGCATTTGAGCTTTATTATAGAACTAGCTGTGCCCGCGGCTTCGGCCGCATTGAAATCAGTTTTTACGTTAAATAGTAACAAACATCCATCAATACTCACAAACTTTCGCGTAATTTCAGTTCAATCAGTCGAAAATCTAAGAAGATTTATACAAACTTTCATTCCCTATTTTATCACTTTAGGGGCGGAATTTATCAAAATCCTATTTAGGCAATGCCTACGTCATAGTAGCTTTATGCATGCAAAGTCTCAGCCCGATCGGTTTAAAATTGACAAAGTTTCATACAACTTTCATCCCCTATTTTATCCCCTTGGGGGTACAATTGATCAAAATCCTTATATGCCAACGTCATAATATCTACCGGCATGCCAAATTTCAGCCAGATCCGTCTAGTGGTTTGGGCTGTGCGTTCATAGATCACTATGTCCGTCAGTCAGTCACCTTTGAGTTATATATATTTAAAGACATAATAAAGTTGTAAAATGACTGTGTCATTGATTAAGTGGTTGCAAGGGCGGCCACTGATTGAGTCATGATTTCGAATCCCCGTTCAGTTACTATTGGATTTTACTGAGTTTTTCTTTTTATAATTTGGAGTAGTGACTTAGTCTGGATTTGTTCCCTGTGTATGGCAATAGGCTCAGCCTTTAATCGCACGTAAACTTAACTGGTGGAATGTGGGTGTGTTCTACACTTCTCTGCCTACGTGATCGCGGATTACAGACGTGACGTTATGTTTACGTACCGTAACGTGTGAAAACATGCCTTGCTACGCGTAATATATATTATAGCTCTAAATGTGACGGCCCTCTGTATAATATTCTCTGTGTATAATAGCAAATTGTTCGCCGCGTGACCAAGTTGTTATTCAACAGTCTTAGGTATCTCGTTTGGGTAATTTTGTTCGTGTTTACCGCCCACGTGGCGGGTGAGTACTTAGTTTCCTCGGATATACATGGACCATTATATTAATTAAACATAATTTTATAATCGAAATGGCTTTTTGGGAAGGAATTTGACGCAGGAATCGTTGTTGCTGTTGGACAGGTAAGGTTAAATATTTTTTTCGTTAGAAGCACAATGTATTGAGAACACCGGCACTGGCAATTCATTTTTTGTGTGTGGAAATTAAAACCTACTTGCACCAGCTTCATTCCGTCATCAGCTTTATAGACGTATTGTATGAAATAGTGGCTCACAGCTTAGCAGTAGCTTGTAGACATTCGTATGAAGACGAAGAATTTCGCTGAACCGTTTCTATTGCAGACTGCTATAGATCGGAACTCTCTGTCTGAATACATTTATTGAATTAAGCAATTGTTGGCTGGCTCGCCGATGACAGGTAGCAAGATCGAGTGCTGGTCAAGAGGTCCTGAATTACAATCCTGAGTGGCATACTATTGAATTTTAGACTAGTCTAGATTTTTGCCCAGTTTATGGCGACAGGCTCACCCCCTATTCCATGATGGGACGCATGACGTAAAAGGTAAATCGTGGGAGTGTACCCGACTCCTCTGCGTATAATTATATAAAACCTATAATTGAACTCCCCGTCGTCATTATAACTTCGACCTCGTATAATGCGGAGGACGTATCCAAGGAGTTTTCCGATAATAACGCCCTGGGAGAGTCGCTACAGGAAATATTAATTAGGCGAAATATCAAAGGAACATAAAAAGCCACGTGTTTCTTTCTATTAAGGTAGGAACGTGGCAGTACAGCGTTATTTTACCTGACAAAATGTTACGAATTCTCGTTCTTGCCCACGTGCAGTATTATTTATACTCATAGAACATTTTATGAAGGTTTTTTTAAAAAAAAACATTATAAATAAACTTTTTATATTAATAGATTGGAGTTAATGACAGGAGTACGATAGTTTGTGATCTGTCTTTTTTAAATATGAGATAAGTCAAATAAGTGCGGTTCGAGGTCTAATCACGCCTGGTCCCTCACAAGGTAGACAGAGAGCGTAAAATGCCAAATATCTCTGTCCTCTGTAAAAGCTGATGTGGTTTGCCTACATTTATTACAATGTAGTCTATATTTATTGTAACGTAGTCTTTATTTAATAGTCTACATTTATTATTTTGTAGTCTGCATTTAATATATGTAGTCTACATTTATTAATTTATATTTATATCGTTTAGTGTATATTTATTATATGTATATAATGTAGTCTACATTTAATATGTAGTATATATTTATTATAATGTAGTGTACATTTATTATAATGTACAGTACATTTATGATATTTGTTATAACGTTTACCATTTTAAAATGAATAATAATTTGTGTACACATGTATATAAAAAAATACGTTTATACAGTATTTTACTTCTACCTACTAAAATCACGAACTTTCATGATATATTTACGTGACTGTTGACTGGCAGAAAATGCCGTCAAACATGAATTACGTCATTAGCTACAACTTTAAGTTTAAAAAGTAAATAAATACATTGTATTTATCAAAAAACATTTATACCACATTTGTATGCAACTCTGATACGGAAGCACCTTGCGCGTAAGACCTCTGGTGTATATTGCGTTGTGCGTTCAGCGGTCACATTAACGCACACGTGCGTAAACTGTACCGACACGAACGCTATCTTTTAAGTTACACGCAAACAAGTGCGTGTAAAGAACAATCCTCCATTAATTCCACACTGTAGAGCTGTGTGATAGAGTAAGAGTCGGGATTACTCTACCCACAAGGAGGTAAATATTATGAACTCAGAACTCAAAATATGTATTAAAAGCAATATACGATTTAAACCTAGATGCTCGATTGTGATAACATTTTTGAGCTGTTCGTGACATTTATATGATAGTTTATCTTCCATTATTTTCACGTAGTTCAAATATAATGATAATTTTATCACTGTTCAATATATGTAGAATATGTACATCAACGTAGAGTAGGTGGCGCGCGAAACTTTTTGGACAGTTACAAGAAATTTTGACAGTTTTTCTTCTCTATGGTGCTGAGCTGTCAATATCTAAGCTCTGGTATATTACTAGTTCTGTGCAACTGTCCGGTTGACAAAGCATATAACAAAAGTATATAAAAGCTCCAAGCAAATATACAGCAAAGTGCGTTCATAGAGAAGAAACCAGCTTTAACACTTTATTTTTCGGACATTGCAAAGTAATTCTCTTAAAGCTATTTATGTAATGAAGATTAACCTGTACAATTATTTATCGATGGCTACATCACTCAATGCCTTTATTATGAATGAGAAGGTAACTCTACTGTACCAGCGAAGTACAGCTTCGACTTTGGAAGACTTCGACAGAAGACTTTGGAAGAACTGCAACATGTTTAAGTTTCTTATGTAATATTTTATGGATATACATATTTTAGGGATAGATTAAAAAAGCATGCTGATCACAAACTCTATCTAAAAATCTATTTTTATTTTATTTTATTTTATTTATAAAATATACAAAATAAATCGATCTGGATTAATCTGGTTACTTAATCATAGATAATTTATTACTAATTTAAGTAAATTAATTTAAACTACAAAGTGGCTGTGGGTTATATTAAAAAAAATTAATCAAGTCGTTTAACACACGACGCCACATTATGTAAATAGTGACCACGATTTCCAAACGAATGATAGTCCATTGATATGCTCCAACGTGATAAGCGGTCACGTGTGTCCCTTACCGGAAAAATATCCTGCGAATTGGTAAATTCTTGCTTTTTAAATATAGAGCACTTGGACTTTTACTTGCGTTTTAAATTTAGAGCACGTGGACTTGGACACTTGGGAATCGAACCCGAGACCTCCCGATCGGCAGTCGTACTTGCAACACGACCAACGAAGCAGAAAAACGTCATAGACATACAAATAGAAACTTTGCATCTAAAATATTTATTTAAACATGAATAAGTAACATCACCTATTGTATTATTTATCAAATTTAATTAAAAACTGTGATAGTCAAAGTATAACCACTTTAGTTAATTAATTCGCTACCTAACAAAAGTGATTCTAGTTTATGGATTTTTATGAAGTCTAGTTGGATCAATAGTGTCAACTGATCCAGGGTGCGACGTATAACATTACAGGTGAATTGCGAGAATGTACTACAATTGTCTGCTTACCTACTCGGTGGATACAGCTGTGATGTATCAATCGATATATTTCATTATTAAACTTTACAGGCAACTAAAACGAAATAAATAAAGCAAATAATACTTATTAAATAAGCCAATAAACTTAAAGGACGTTTTTATCTAGTAGTGGGGTGCATGAAAGTAGCCCCCCCCCAAGCGGCGACGGTGTCTAATTTAGTACAAACACGTACTGCCCGGCGCACCCTGGACATTGCGACTAATCCTTTCACCACGATGGCTGGTCACTCACGATCAGCCATTGACTCGACGAA
>DWEJ01001979.1:0-12106 GCA_018245835.1 Mysoria sejanus stolli | reverse complement strand
GCATCTATGGCATGTCTGGTACAATCTTAAATCAACTATCAAGACACTATAATGTCGATTGAGATAAATTGGAGGGAGCTCTGCACACATCATTCTCCCCAGTATCCTATAAGGAGAGTCAAGTTGAGAGTAATGACGTTTATATGTGATTGCAAATCCTATATAAATAAATGATTTTTGACTTTGACAAGTCTTTGAAGGGTTTTGAGCCTTTAGGCTTAAGAAGACCGGCTATAAAGTGTTTCAGGAGCTTATACTCGGTATAAGATGTTTACCTAGATGCCCTCGCCAGCACCGCAGTCATCGCCAAGATCTCTGTTGCGGCCACTGCCAATCTGTTTAACTCCCTGGAATACAATGATACAATCTTATTCACTGATCCATTAGTCTAGTGGTTATAATATATGGTGGTTGAGCCTGTGGGTTTGAATCTCACTAAGCGTAAACTTTTCTGAGATTAACAATATGAATTTGTTGTTTCTATGACAAACAGATGATTGATAATCTACATATATACATATAAATGTACACTTATACAGATATTGTATACACCAAGACACAGAACAATTATATGTGGTCATCACACAGATAGGAATGGAATCCACGACCCCAAGCGAAGTAGCCAGTTTCTACTGCTACCTGCCACTGAACCAACAGGCCCGACAGATGTGGCAGGAACACAGATCAAAGCGATTGAGATCTGAGAAATCGAGGGTTGTTCGATGCAACTCTTTGTCTTAACAACAACACACATCTCACAGACATCTCGCTTAAACCATAGTATCAGTAGGCTTCGGTAACAATCAAACTTTCTATGTAAGCAGTTATAATTAAACCCCTCTGTCCGAATGAAACATCTCAAAGCCTCACGTGTGTGCTTCGACCACCTTCTTCCCGTGTCTACTCATCAGAGTCTCGCAGGCGTAGCGCATCCGCAGCACGCAGTACTCCAGCTGGCCCGCTGGAACCCTCAGCGACGGATGCAGATGCTCGGCCAGGAAGAGGGTCAGCTTGGGGTCATCCTTCTCCTGGCAATTACATTTTATCTGAATATTTGAGTGTACAGCTGTATGCAGCTGGATTTAAAAGACCCAGAACCGGTTGGAGGTACTAATTTGGTGAGATCTATGTCCAACAGTGGGCTTATAATGGCTGATGAATACATGGATTTAGCACTATCTGAAATTTTATAACTGAAGGATTGTTTAGTTCATTGTAAGTAGTTACAAAAATTGTAAACATTATTCATAACTAGCTGTGCCCGCGACTTCATCTGTGTGGAATTTAACAAATTCTAAAGTGAAAGTAGCCTAAATTACTCCCTATTACACCAGCTATCTGCCGGTGAAAGTCCCGTCAAAAACGGCGCAGCCATTCCAGAGATCAGCCGGAACAAACAGATAGACAAAACTTGACAAAAATTATATTTTGGTATATGTACCGTGTATACATACATATGCATTTACTTAAAAGCGGTTATTTTAATATTACAAACAGACATGCCAATTTTATTAATCTGTATTGATACTAGATGATGCCTTAAAACATTCTAGGCTTTGTAGGTGACTTGTTTTAAACATTGTTTGAAGAGTTTCAATAATCACTCGGGACGTTTCCCTTCAAGGCATAAAAAAGTTATTTTTACATATCGATTTACCTGATGCCTGTCTGCTAGCAACTTCTTGAAGATGAAAGACGGATTCAAAAGAGGATTCCTGATCTGCTTGATTTCCTCCGCCATCATCCGACCCGCGTGGTGGATGCCGTTCATTGCTAGAATGCATACATTCACGATACGTTACATCACGCCCGTAATCCCAGAAGAGGTAGGCAGGTAAGTGCAGTACACTCCCATGTTTAACCAGTTACGTTTGGGTATTTAAGCCTCTGAGCCTATACAAATTTTATCTAGACCATCTAAGTTAAAAATAATCAACAGTAACCAACTCAGAATTTGAACCTAGGACCTTTCAAACAGCAGTTGTGCTTGCAATCAGTCGAGGCAATAACATGTAACTTCACGCCTGTAATCCCCGAAGAGGTAGGCAGAGGAATGCAGAACATTCCCACGATTCACCGGTCACGTTAACATCCCACTATGGAATAGGTGGTGAGCCTATTGCCTTACACTGGGTACATATCCAGACTCCGAAACACTACTAGAAATTCTAAATTAGCAAATTTTGTAGTGTTCGACCCGGGACTTCCCGATCGGCAGTCGCACCTGCAACCAACACGACCAACGAGGCAGACAAAAACATATAATACAATTTAATGATAACCCTTCTACAAATATTATATAATCAAGTAAGGTCCCTTATGGAGTAGGCAGAGTGTACCAAATACCAATTATCCCATATCATTGCCATGACTCCATGTTGGGACTCCAGGTCTGAAAAAAGTGTACTTACCGATATACATATTGACACTTTCCACAGATTCTCCTCTCATCGCTAAACACCTCATCTCCTGCAGCATTCGGAGACAGTCCTCGTGCTTCTCAACACCGTGGACGGCCAGTAGATCCAGTAACACCTGCTGGCCGTTTGTTGCTATGAAGTTCCTGAGAGAATAAGTTACTAAGTCAATTTTTATATTCAGTTCTATTCAGTTTGCCATTGTCGATTCGTTAGGGTGACCAGGATTTTGAATAGGAACATTAATAAATGTATATCAATATTTTGGGACATCCCCACTCACATCTACCTGATTCCAAAAGACTTATAAATATATATTAATATATCACAATATATATTTTGTACACCCCAGGACACATTATATAACAATGCTTATTGCACAAATATTTGTTCTGCATGGGAGTCAAACTCAGCATTTGGGTACACTTACTATTGAACTCACAGGCTGGTCATTTGAACAAGTCAACCTTTGGCAAGGATCATCAGATATATTCCTGGATCATCTTTACCTTAATAATTTTGGTCTTGCACTGGATTTATCAATTTAAATATAGTTTAAGACACAATTTCTAACACTGATGTTCAGTGGCAAAGACATGTGCAATGACAATGCTTTGGGAAGTAATTCTGGGACAAAGTGTTCTACCTTCTAACAAAGTTCATTTTTTACATATACATCTGGTATTTCCTCTTTGTACCTGCACATTGCCATCTCCAGCTCAGCGTCGGGGTCCTCGTATCCGTCCAGCAGTCCAGCGGTAAAGTACTCCACGCTCTCGCTTGCATAAATCTTCAGTAGCGCCTCTCCGATGGTGCTTCTGATTGTAGACAGCTCTGACAGAGGCTTACCTGTGACAAACATCACTCTGGTGATGTGGGGATGTAAGGGGTTCCTTCATAATCCAAGCCAATCTCTGCTGTCCGAAAAGACACACGCTGTTGTACAATAGATGCTCTGACGAGCAGATCTTAGTGGAATGGCACACCAATTTTGACTGGCTCGTTGGTGCAGAGGTTAGCGAACCTGATTGTTGCGCAGGGGATCGTGGGTTCTATTCCCACCCAGAATAAATATTTGTGTGATGAGCATAAGTATTTGTTCTGTGTCTGGGTGTAAATAAATCTATATAAGTGTATATCTATGTGTATATACATAGTTTATCATCCGTTTGGCTACTATACCGCAAGCTCTCTTGACGCTTATTTTGGGATCAGATGGCTGTGAGTGAAGATGTCCCAAGATATTATTATTATAATTTTGGCGCAGGTACCTACTCTGGGCTATGCCAGAAGTTGTGCTCTGGGATCCCCAATTCCCAACATGGGGATTCATAACTTCACCACTTACCACTGAAGTACAAAGGCTTGACATAGTCCGCGCACGACATCAGGGCGTGCAGTAGGCTGGATCTGTACAACGTGGATGTGTGGAGACGAGAGGTCCCCAGGACTTTGGCCAGGGCCTCCTCGGTTATCATATTTAGGGGGGTCGCTGAAAGTTATCAATATATTTTTTAATTCAAACTTAAGCAGTAAAAGACAGGATAATGTTTCTGTAAGACAGTGTAATGGGAGTAGTCTTATTTATTCCATCTGATAATTATGTAATTCACATGTTTAAGATATTTTTCTAATAAAGCTAATCTGGACACACTTCTACCGAGCCATCGCTGACAGTCATGTCACTGTTGCCATTAGCAAATTATACGTTGAATAAAAATAGATCAAGGAGTAATCTAGTACACTTTCATGTTTAAATAAAGACATTTATGTCCTACTATGGAATAGGTGGTGAGCTTATTGCCACACACTGGGGACATATCCAGACTCCGAACCATTACTAGAAAATCTAAATTAGTAATATCCAATAGTACTCATCCCAAGATTTGAACGCTGGACTTCCAGAATACCAGTCACATTTGGAACCAACACAACCAATGAAGTAGGCATGTATCAAACAAATTTTCAATCAATTCAAACAGACTGACGCGCCTGAATTATTTCCTTTTTCAAAAGGGCAGATAATCTTTCTATAAAACAAATTTTTTCAATCTTATATAACAGAATTACAGTTATCATTCTTCCAAGGACATACCTGGAGTATCTTTGAAGACCACATATTTCCCCTTCTGCGTCACTCCAGCTGCGTTGGGATGCACAAGGAATGCCTTCAGGCGTATAACATCAACGATGCACAACACAAGAAGGTAGCCGGATGAGTTGCTGCAGACTTTCTCACCAGTGATGCACCATATTTCTGATGGCAGGATTGTTAACCATTTAAACATCATTACCAATGTAGAGAAACAAAAGGAATACATCCCGGACCACACACCAAGATACCAGAGTATTATAAGTGACTGAAACCAGTTCTGGCAGATCTTGGTATAGCACAGCTGCATACCCTGGTGCCAAAGACCAGTTGGTCAAGTGGTAAAAGAAACTGTGCTGTGTGTTCTTCAACATGCACACTTAGTGTTGGGATTACGGTCAGAAACCCCGCAGAGTAAGCTTATGTAGTGGCTCAGAACACATTGAATATAGATATATTGCTGATGATGATTATATTGGCATGCCAGGTCCTTATGGGTACATAAAGAGCATCAGCTACTGTACATGTGCATCCTCACAGACCTGATTTGCTCCTTAATACATCCCTCCATCATCATAGACCAGACAGATCCATTGACTGTAATATAATTCATAATTCATTATTGCATTCAATGGTGATTGTTTGGGATATCATGGTAACTGCTGGCATTAAAGATGTCGCCTGTTGTGGCCAATGTAACATAACACCTGTGATCTGTTTCACCTGGTATGCTTGTCCTATTCTAAAATTAAAGATGAGCTTTTCTTCATAGACAGATCAGACATTTAGAGCTAAGAGTTCAAATATTATTAAAAAAAAAAACAATAGTAAATGACTTTGGGATCAAACCCTAAACCTTTCCTCAGCAATCACAGCTATATTCAAACAAATAATGAGACAATCAAACCAGAATTAGAGAACTAATGAAGTTCTAATCTGTCTCGGGCCACATTATTTATGTATTTATATAATAAGAATGTAACATCACAGCTGTAATCTTCGAAGAGGTTGGGAGAGGTTTTATTGGTTACATCCCAGGATGGAATAGGTGGTGAGCATATTTATAATCATTTATTTCAAGAAAAACCATTCTCATATCAGTATTAAAATTATACAAAATCACATTGAATTGCCATAAACCAGGCACATATCCAAGCCACTACTAGTATGCACCAAGACATGCTCTATGCAGCACCCAGGGTTGACTGGGAGAGATGCCATTAGGCATTAAGTACACCCTTGTATCCCTTAGCTTAAGGTGCGGCAAAAGTTTAAATAAATAAAACTAAATTAGTATAATATAGTGGGGCCGACCAGGGATTTGAACCCAGGACCTCCCAAACATTTCCAACGACGAAGGCGTGTATTTATGTACATGTGTTCATTGATTTTATATCACAAGGGAACTTGGTGTATGAAATGTTAATGGAAATAAATATTAACTTTACCATCTTTATTCAATGAAGCAGTTGTTCTAAAGTCGGCCTGTGTTGGTCGCTCCGCTGTTCTCTCCTTCACGCACAGCGCTATAGCTCTCTCACCCGAGGTCACGTCCCCCACAATGTGTCCATACAGCTGCTGCTCTAGACCCCGCTGTAACGCTTGCAGACAGACCCAGTGCTCACTGATTTCGTGACCCAGCTGTAGGTCCGTCGATATCACCTCTAAGTACCGTATGCTTTCGGTATGATTCATGGCCAAACCGTCCCGAGTGAGCTCTATTGGCGCCGCGTACATTTTCGCTTGTTTTAACACGTTGCGTTTATCTTGTACCGTTTTGTTAGGATCTAAAAACACTTTTTCTAGTCTAGCGATGCGATTGTCAAGCGCTGTGCTCTCGTCTTTATTCAATATCTCCGGATAAGCCAATAGTTCTCGATTGAATACTGATACGAAAACATCCTTCATGAATGGCGGGATTTTCGCTTTTCTGTGCTCCGTACGCTCAAATACTTTCAGATCTTCGAAATCGAACTTCTCTTCTTGCATCACTGGCTGTGTGGACGGTGTGGAGCTGAATTTCGAAGAAGATAATCCAAGTTGCCTTCTGAAGTTCTTTCGGACATTTTGGTAACGAATTGTACATATTTTGCGTGCTATATTCATTGTGTTTATATGAAATTAAAATTAATGCGAACAATTGGAAGCTATAAAGGCAGAATGTTTATTAAGTCTTTATTAATTTGACTTTAAATAGTTTCATCATATTTTAGGTTATTTTGACGTTTAACAAGACGTAACATTAATGTTGACTTACTGAAAGGTTATTGTTACTTACTGAAATATTTGAATATGTTAAAAAATAAATAATACACCCAAAAAACAATATTTATAAAAAATATATGAATCCAACAAATACATGCGCAGTACCATGAGTCATTTGAAATTCTTGTCTTTTTTATATGTTTCAAATAAAATAAAGCGTGCCATTTATAAAAAAACCTAAACGTAACTTAACCTCTGAAATCCCCAAAAAGGAAGGCAGAGGAATGCAGAACATCCTCACGTTTCACCAGTTACGTTTGCGTCCCACTATGGAATAGGTGGTGAGCCATGCACCGGGCATATATCCAGACTTCGAACCACTAATGGAAAATCAAAATTATAAAATTTAGTAGTGTTCGACCCGGGAATCGAACCCGGGCCCTTCCAATCAGCATTCGCACTTGCAACTAACACGACCAAAGAGGCAGGGCATTAGTAAATAAAAGAATTTAAGTAAAGGCTATTAATTATTATATCATTTCAAATGAAATAAAATACAACAAACACTTTGTCATGAACAAATAATTCATATCATTAGACAGCATACATTACAAATTGTTTGTCAGCATAAAATAGTTAACACTGATGTTTAACGTTTTTATTAAATAAGTAGTACATTAATTATTTAAGTTTGTATATTTACGGTTACTATAACATATACGTATACATTTTATAAAGTGTTATAATATTGTTGTCTCATCGAATAAATTACTACGTAATTAAAGCAATAATTGACTGAAATACTTCACACAAGAGAACAATAAAAATAATTAGAGCGGAACCAAATACACAGGCTCAGTGTGGACCCTACTCAAGTATGAATAATAATGTCAGACATCGGGATTCAGCCTAATTATGTTTAAGTATATATCTACATAATGTATTGGATATAGCTCATATTAATATAATGACTGCCATTTAATTGAACAGGGTGTTTTTTTTGGCAACACTGGTAGATGATAGTGATGGAAAGACTATCTTCTTCGTATTTACAAATAAAAGTTCGTATTTACAAAGGAATGTCTGTTTCGGTACGAATTAATAATATTTAAGGAAATAATAAGTCACTATAATTATAATATGATTCAGTAGTGTAAAGGATTTCAGGTGGCGTTCGTGAAGGTGCGTTTAGGTGTAAAAGTTAAAACATATAGCATTGTATAATATCACGAAACTATTCGTGATATATTTGTGATTACGATATTAAGATTATTACTTTTTAATTACCTCATAACGACACAAGTTATATTACATTTTTACAACATAGTGTGCCATAAGAATATGGATTCCTTTTTCTATATTTGAGTTATCGAAGTCATGGGAAATGATAATGAAGCCTATGAAGTTTTCATACAACTGGAAGATTACTAACTTCATCTCCTGCTCTAATATTTTAATCTACAAGCACTGTAAATAGTAAAAACCGGAAACATACAAGGTAATACCGGTTAAAATCTGTAGGGGATGAAAGTACCGGACAAGAACATCCCTTTAACGTCAGATGAGGTTTGAGGGGGTGATAACCCACCCCAAGCATCACATGCTGTAATATTAACTTATTGCACCTCTATTTAAGGATCATTTTGCTTTGTTTTAGTAGAATTCATATTATTTTATATAACTACATGTATATATCGCCATGAAATAATCAGTAGGACTCGATCTTCGAAACGACATCCGCGTATACTTTTTAAAACATTTTTAACATTGTATTAAGGCGTTTTTGTTCTGTAATGGTGTTTTTGTTTATATATATTACGAGACTGTTGGCGCTAGATGCATGATCCGTATGTGATTGTTAAAAAATGACTTTGTCGTGGTTTATGTGAACGGGAGCTTGTATGTTGGTGGCATGGAAAAACTCTAATTTCATGTTACTGATATCAGAAAGGAGTTCGTTAATGGTACGTTGGGCATTGTTAACTGAATTAATGGTCGGCACATTGAGCTTTTTAATTCAATATACATCGATACATAGTCGCCTTTGACATTATTTACGTCAGCAATAATTGGATTTACAATGTAATTGACATCACTAATTTCGTGTTACTTTTTTTATTTTATTTTTAACAAAATGACTACGGCTTATTATTATTACTGGCTACTTATAATTTAATTGATCAAATTAGCAGTCGAATTTCTGCGTTTGAATTATAATAGATCATTACCTTGGTTATTATTTCAGGTCATAATTTAATCATATATTTTAGTAATGCTAATATATTTTGTAATATTTATTTTCTATGGAGTTTTGATATGCTTTTTGGAATTTGACTAAACAAGAGATAATCTTCACAAGTATTAGATCAAGCTTTTATTTATATCCTTTTGCATTTAATTCCTGCTTGTTATCCCCAAGAGGTACGCAGAGATGTTTAGTACAGCCACGTATCAGTAACGTTTACGTTTCGCTATGGAATAGGGGGTGAACACAGGACACGAATCCAAACTCCGCGCTTCTATTAGGAATTGTAAGTGGCAAAACCCAATAATAGTCGACTAGTGATTCGAACCCGGACCCTCTCGATCAGCAGTCGCGTGCAACCAGTCAACCAGCTTGTAAATGTTATTATAATATACAATACGTCGCGCGGAGACCGCGCCGCGCGGTGGCCGTGTTACGACGGCGTGTATTAAGGTTGGTGGGGTCAATGCACAAAACGTTTCAATCATTTTTTCTCGCGCTCCAATAAAACTGTCCTGGTGTTGACTGAGAGCTGAGAAATCTAGAATATTTATACAAGTGGGACATTGATCTAAAATTGGGTGTGAAGAGAGCGGCGAGTGTTGAAACAAATCTCTCTGCCTACCCCGTGTAGGCTTTGGCGTAAAATTATAATAAAAATAAAATGGGTATTTTATCATTTTTGATTAAATGCAAAATATAAACATGTTTTATGGCTGTCTTCAAAAGTAACTGAATTCCATTATAAATCTTAACTAATGTACCTCGTTAGAGGGTGGTATTTCTAAAAATTCTTTCTTAGTAGATGCTTAAGGGTGTTTTTAAATGGACCAGCTCGGAGAGCAGAGGAGATTTTGATCACATGAAGAATAAAAGTTAAAATAATTGACCATTTTTACATTTGACAGCATCATTGATCATGTCGTTTGCCAGCACAACTGTCAGTCGAGAGGTACTGGGTACTATGCCCGGGTCAGGCACTGTTAGATTTTTCTAATTTAGATTTTTTAGTAGTGTCTTGGAGTCTGGATATGTACCCGATGCCTACCTCTTCGGGGATTACAGGCGTGATGTTACGATTAAAGTCGACTTTTACGTTTCTATCCTTTTGTGGTCAGACATCGTCCGGGCAGAAAACTCTTGAGTTTAATACGGCGAATATAACGTACAAGACAAGCGAAGAAACATACACACATACATATATTTTCAAACCAAACACATTATCAAACATTTTATAACAAATGCATTATAAAAAAGTAAGATTTCGTACTCGTTTGTTCGCTACACTGTAATTTTGTTTAATTTTTAATACGTCGTATGACAACACGGGTCGTAAGAACAATAAACGTCAGTCTAACAGCTGTCAAGTGACGCGTGCGCTCGTCAGGGCGGAGTGTGATGTGCATAGACATCTACACAGCCAGTCATTACATATTCCATGGACTCCACTTAGTTCCCTCAAAACTCCGCTTGAAACGGAACGAAATACTTTCGTAATCTTCGCATTCTGTCGTATCTAGTGAAATTTGAGATAATAAGGTACTTTGCTACCGTCCTCTTCGAGGTCTGTTATAATGTTTACCGTATGCTGCGCTACTGTTTGGCCGCGTACCGCTTGATGGAGCATGTATGTTATAGCACAGCCTGTTCATCCAACCTTTGAAGGTTCCTATGGAATATGGTCTCTTGTAACTGCTATCCACTCGTATGCTCTCTGTTGAAGATTTTGTTTATAGCACTGTATGCCTCATTCGTCGTATTGGTTGCAAGCACGGCTACTGATTGAAAGGTCCAGGTTCGAATCCCTGGTCGGGCACTATTGTATTTTTCTAAATTAGATTTTCTAATAACGTAATGTAAGCAAGTGCGACTGCCGATCGGGAGGTCCTGGGTTCGATTTTCGGGTCGAACACTACAAAATTTTCTACTTTAGAGTTTCTAGTAGTAGTTCGGAGTCTGGATATGTTCCCAGTGTATGCCAATAGGCTCACCACCTATTTCATAGTGTGACGTAAACGTAACCGGTGAAACGTGTGAATATTCTGCATTCCTCTGCTTACTTCTTCGGGGATGACAAGCGAAGAATATATTGATAATAATTATACATAGTAATACATACATACATAAATAACTTCACGCCAGGTTCCTTAGGCAGCGAGCACCGAATGCCAAAATTACGAACGTGATCGGCGAGTGTCAAGATAATAACTATCAGTATTATTAATAACTAATAGGCTTTTACTATTCCTGCAATACTATTCAAGATCACTTACATTTATACTATATGAATGGCAGCGATTACTAGTGACTGTTGCTCACTCGGCTGCTAGTCGCTTTAAAAAAAAAACTTAAGTAAAAAGATGGCAAAATCAGGTTACCAGAACCGATACGGTAATATCACCTTTACCACGTTCGGCATAAAGATCGTAATTGTATGCATGCAATATGGCCGCCATTGAGTATCGTTATCGAATTGCCGGCAAACTCGGGATACTTTTGTTCCCAGGCGATATAACGCTAGTTGCTTCCTATGTTTTAATTTTATGTGAACTTTTTTCGAATATACTGTGCTATGCCTTCCCCGTTAGGAACCTGGTTTTTTTAAAATGGTATATTTCCTCACAAAGAAAGACAAAGCACCATGGACATTTATTTACGCAGGCGATGTAGCTGTTTGTACAACATCCCGAAAAGAGTTGGAGGTAGCTCTCAGTGAAGTGTTGTGTGTGTGTGCTCTCAGTGTTGCGAAAACCCAATACATGGTGTGCAACGAACCTAATCAACTTGAAGACCCTCTCATCATTGATGGACAACAAGTCACTAGATGTGACGAGTACAAATATTTAGGTACCATGTTGCACAACTCAGGAAATTTGGAAGTAAATATACAACACCGAATCGCAGCTGGGTGGTTAAAGTGGCGGGAAGTAACTGGCGTTACCTGCGATCGGAGGATGCCAGTGAAGCTTAAAGGCCTGATATATAAGAGCATGATAAGACCTGTTCTAACTTATGGGAGTGAAACATGGGCTATGACACAAAGCCATATCCGTTCAGTCCAAGTCGCCGAAATGAAGATGCTTCGGTGGATGTGCGGAGTAACGAGGCTCGATAAAATACGCAACGAGTACGTTCGCGGTAGTCTCG
>DWEJ01001978.1:0-12107 GCA_018245835.1 Mysoria sejanus stolli | reverse complement strand
ATTTACTGAAATGTAAGTCGGGGGACGAATTTATTTTATTACGGTTGCAATGTCACTAATTTCAGTTGTAATAGTATTATTTTTGTTTAATGACAAAATGATTTTAACAGTTCATATAATTTGTTTGATTTAATAAAGTGTTTACAATTAATGATCATTTTTTAAATGCCTTGTGACCGCCAGAACATTATCTCTTGACCAAGATGGCATTAAAGACAATTCATTTTTACTAATTATTGATATAATGTTCGTTACGTTATTAAAATGGTATCTACTAACATAAATAAGAAATTGATAATAATATACATATTTATCCGTGATGTTTTACGTAAAAATTGCTAGTTTGCTTTTTTTTTAAATTGGGAACGAAATCAAACTGAACGCTACGTTCGTGTAAAAGACCTTTTAGATCAACCCATAAACGTCTTAAATAGATTAGGGCTGAAAAATCATGGAAATTCTCAGCGTCGTATAGTTGAGCAGCAAACAACAAGCAGGGTATAAAATTTAGTATGAAAACTGAATATTTCTAGTAGTTTTTTATTTAAAATCAATCACCCCACTGGTTAACAAATTGCTTAAAAATTATAACGAACTTACTAAATAATACAATATACGTACTTGTACCATAGAAAAACAAATGGATAGATATTCATCAAAGCATACAGTAAAATAGACATTATAATATAACAGACATGTCGTTGCACATTTATAACGATTTACATCTGTAACAAGTGGAAATACAGTTACAATAGTATTCGGAGCCGCACACCCTCGCGTCCGTCAATAAACACGACGCAATCAAAAGTCGAACACCGAACGAATTGTAATAGCGCACGCCCCGAACAAATCCGCCGATATCTATCGCTAAAGATCAAAATAACATTTGTACCGAAATCATTTATCAGCGATTCTCATTCCGTCGCCACCGGGCCGCGCTCAACTAGAACTGAACGGGATATAGCATAGTGACGGCAGACCAGCGGATTAAAAAATGTTCAACTCAACAATTAACGCTGAAGCGACTGTTATAATGTAACGAGAATAATTAACACACTAGGGACGTTCAGAGGAACATATGTGATACGCTTAAATTATTATCATATAGTCAAGATCGGTTGCAGGGTAAGCAGAGCGTACCAAGTGCCAAATTAGTTTTATAGACTTGAAGTGCAGTGTTTAGCCGTTACTTCGGCATTTAAGGAGGATGGTGTTGGAAACTTTAATGTAAAGACAGCAAGATTTTGTAATCATTACTGAGCTGTTAAATATTTTTCCGCAGTAACTAAAAAAACAACGCAACAAAAGCGACTGAATATAACATTATCTAAAATTATAATATTCACACCGACGGTGGCAATGGATTAATACGCGGCCTAATAGATAAATAACTTTGTACAATTAAACGAAAAAAATATATAATAATTAAAATGACACATTCGATTAATAAAGAATTCGCCGGAAATCGAGACAGTCAAAATCTAGCATTGTAACTCTTAAATAAGAATTTTAACTCTTAAAGAAGATTAAAAAATTTATAGTGATGCAGATGAATACAGTACCGCATGCAGATACGACAAATACACGCAAGCCTCCGCGGAGTTATCCAAATACGATGAAAAAAATTCGACAATGAAAAAGGATTTTTAAAATTAAAATGGAACTAAGACATGAATGAATATAGTTCATTAGCATCTTCTGAAGTATATTTTGAGAGGGCGAAGAGGGATGACGAGGGTGAGGTTTCTATAGATCGTCTACCAGAAGTTCTGGACTATATTGAATCGAATGATAAGGAGGGATCAACTGGACATCAACAAGGGGAAGAGCCCAAACTATGTATTTCTAACGCCTATTGTCGGCATCACTGCTTTCTTTGCCATCATTTTTGTTATATGACCATTCCTCGTATGCGAAGGACCTAACAGGGAGTTAGTGCGTTTAAAACTATAGAGAAATCATGGTACTTTATACTACTTTGGTTGCGAACCCAACCCTGGCGTGCATGCAAAATTACGTGCCTCATCATCAACCTGCCAAAATCCGAAGCTATACATAGGCCCCGCTTGAGAAGGTTTTTCCCATAATCCCTAAGTAAATCATGCGAATTGGGAGCGGCGGATATTGGAAGTGACCTTATTAAGATGAAATACGTATTTATACAACGGTAAAGGAAGATGTCACGAGGAGATCTCCAGACCTTAAATTTGCCCATAATGTTCTCTAAGGCGTGTGAAATCAGCCAACCCACTCTTGACCAGCACTTCAGACTTAAACCTTCCCATTCTACTATCCTTGTCCAACAGTGGGATGATATAAACGAGAGAGATCTAGAATTTGATTTTGTTTCCAGCATTGTGCAATGCAGCATCATGCTTCCCGACTTCTGTATATTGTGAGTAGTGTGAGTATTTGTGAGTAGAGTTTTTCTCAAGAGTTACTTAAGAAGAAATTAATTATACTTTGAACTATCAAATATACCAAATGGTTACCATACCATATATCAAATGGTTCAATGAACGTGTATAGTTTCTTTTATGAATTACACTGACACAAATGTATCCCCAGCTGGGTGACAGTGTACATCGGGCAGATAAATCCTCTGATGAGGCCTCGTCTAGATAACACCACGTTGGTGGCTTGCGTTTAAATGAGTATGATGCTGTCTTTATGAAACCTTTAGGTGTATTCATAAAACCATCAACCAACTTCATAAAAATCTAAAACGTATCTGAAATGCTCGTGTCTGAAATGCTTAAGCGTATTCTTTATTCTAAAAGCCACCTGCTCCTTTGAATTACTTTACCATACTGCATGAAAGTGAGATGGATTTAATGTTCATTATTTTATTGCGCCGGATATATACCTACATATATCGTTTATGGTTTCAGGGTAATCCGGTGAAACCTGAGAAAAGAGATTAGAACGTGTATTTTATATACATATACATTTATGCATAATAATTATTTAATTACAGGGAATGAATTTATTTTGCTATGGTTGCAGTGTATTTGCTTTTAGTTATAATAAGATTATTTTTAGTTATTGACAATATGGTTCAAACTAACAAAAAAGTAACATTACGCCTGGAATCCCCCAAAGGTATAGACAGAAATATAATAGATTAGCACGTTGATCAGTTAGGTTTATGTTCCACAATGTACTGTACTAAGCTATTGCTGTACACCGGGCAATACTTCAGACTCCGACCCATTCATTCAAATTTTAACAAGAAACTCTAGTTTAGAAAAATCCAAATGAACCCGACCCAGGATTTGAACCCAGGACTTCTTGACCAGCAATTACACTTGCAAACAATCGATCAGCGACGCACTGTTCTACGTAACGCGTACCAAAAAAAAAATATAAAAAAAAAATACGACGAAAGTGATCGCTGAATCGTCCTCAACGTAACCGCACCCTCAGTCCTTTAGAGCGGCAAACTAATGTGTTCCAGGGGAATCGCATCTTTGCGGGGAGACGTCATTAATACTCGCTGGTGAGGACGTTTTGATTAAAATTTAATATTGGTGTTAAATCTCATCGTGCTACTTGATGTGATCGCTCAACCATTTGGCAATAATTGGTTCAGTTACATTAGTAATTTAAATCAAAACCAGTGCGTATGTGCTCGTAGGACTTATGGCTATTTTTTACTTCCTTAATTTAGCTTTAGGTAATCGTTTGTTAAGGTTGTAGCTCTGATAAATGCCAATTAAATTTGGCTTGATTATGTACCTTCTTGCCAGTATCAAAGTGGTGTTGCCATTATTAATATTTTGCGTGATATTTTTAGGTGTCATATCTATTATAATCGAAATAGATTCATTAGGGTTTAATTTATAGCGTAACAGAAATATCATATAATTATTGTACATAAGTATTATGTAAAACTATATATTCTATGCAGATTAACTGCCTTATTGTTCGAGTGCTTGCAAGCGCGAGTTCTATCGAGACGTCCCGGGTTCAAATCCCGAGATAAGTACTATTAGACTATTATATTTTCCGGCCTTAACATTTTTAGTAATAGCTCGTAATCTAAATTTGTGTCTGGTGTACGAATTGTCGTGTATTATTGAATTTGACCCCTTAGTCCGTGGTGGAACGTAAACGTAGCTGGTGACACGTAGGAGTGTACTAACACTTCGCTGCCTACCTCTTCCCGGGGATTATGCTACGTTACGTATTACGTAAAATTAACGTAATTTCACGCCTCTTATATCCGAAGAGGTAGGCAGAGGAATGCAGAACACCCCCACATATCACCAGTTGCGTTTACGTCCCACTATCAAATAGTTGGTAAGTCTATTGTCATACACTGGGCCCCGGAAACCGGGCATGCAGACGTCGCACCACTACTAGAAAATCTAAATAAGAAAAAATTTGTAGGGCCCGACCCGGGAATTGAATCCGGGACCTCCCGATCGGCAGTCACACATGTAATCAACACGACCAACGAGGCAGTTTAAAATTATATCTCACAGATGAATAAATGTGAAACATGTATGCGACGCCACTTATCTAAGTAACTATTTTGCGTAGGTATATTTTCGAAACAGCCCTCCGCATAAAAGACTATTGTGGTGTAATAAAATAGGCTCAATTCCTGAAAAACACCGACACAATCCCCGCTTTAGAGGTCATCCCTAACCGTAACTCAATTGTCGCGTTTGCTTTTTCCCCGATCTATTTTTTTTTTTCGCCCCAACACCGAATTCGCGCCATATTGCCAACCACCCCATCTAAATGATAATTCGAGGGCCCTTCTTACAATAAAAATTATTGCGTCCAGTTTATTTTATTACACTTTGTATTGTATTCAAATATCTACAGACGGTGGATAGACCTTCGAAAATGTAAACCTTATTTCGTGGGTGAGAAAAAATAGACCCAATATTGAGGTGTTTGTCAGCGCGCCTCGTTTGCACCCTTTCTTTTTCAACCCAATGTATAGTGATTACACGTTTTTTATTCGCGCCAATTTCCTTAACATTTTTCTTATTTGTTTTCGAAAAGGTTTTCTACATTTCGCTTTTATTAAAATCGTCTGTCGTTTGTCCTGATAATGTAGGAAAAGATTTTATTCAGTCAAGTTTTTCCCATTTCTGAAGGGGTTTTTCATTTCCAAAGAGGGCAGTTTATTGACATAGAAAAATATTCCGATATTAAGTACTTATAATTTTACCTACAATAAAGAGATACAATCTCGCAAATCGTTTATTTTAGCAGCATTGTCATTTAATCGTTAATTAATGCCTGTCAGCACCGCAATAAACATGCAAAACGCATCACAATGGAAAATAATTATAATTACCGAACAGATGCTATATATTTACCTACCTAACGTACAGTCATCAGGCAAGACAAAGCTAGCAACCCCATTCTTATCTCCCTTTCAGATCGCAATCAGTGCCGCCATGTTTGATGCCATTATGAATCAAATTCCCGCCTTTTTACTTTTTTCCATTCGCTAGGCACTGGCGTCAGATCTCACAGCCGATAAGTTCTTTATTATCCTGGATGATTTTTTAATCTGCGGTCCTACTGTTGTACTCGTGTTTCACATTAACACGATGCTTTTTGTATTGTATTACGGGCTAAAGGGATATTAACGGAAACTGCAATTTTCTGAGAACAATGGCTCTATTTACTGTGTACCTATATACTTAGGCACTGCAACGCCTGAAAGTAATGTACCTAATGGCTATTTATGTTTGATTTACGTACGTGGGAATACATGCACTGCTGTTACAAGGCAGATTTAAAGATATAAGTACCTTAAGTAAGCTTAATATAATGCTATTTTAAATCTAATTCAAAAATCTTAAATTTTTTCGTGATGAAAAATATATTACTGACCGTAATTAAGTCTGTGGCGCTATTATTGTTACCATCCGTAGTTAGTTTGTAGGTAGAGTACGTTAACTATTAGATAAGAAACGATATGGGGAGCGCAGAGTTATATAGAACGGGAAATTGCATAAACAAAAAAGTATTAAGTGCGTCTTAGTCGTAAGCAGCGTGTGTTCCGCAGTTATTTTGTTGAAGAAAATGTACATGTATATATAATATATACATAAGTTTTTTTTTAACTTTCACTCGTATATGTAACTTAACAATAAGGCTCACTTTTTTATAAAACCATAAAAAATAAAAAGTACATTGAAACCGATTATGATGTTTTCATTTATTAACAATACAATAATCGGTTTGAATCTACTAGTGGCCAGAGGCCTCTCCAAGTGGAGATTTTGCGCATGATCTTCACGCTGGGCGTGTGCATTGGGTATTGCAGCACACGGCGTCCGCGGCCTACGCCGCCGCCCGCCGGCTGCAGGCTTGGAGCCGACCACAGGCTGGCTGCTGCACACCGCTATCAGCTGGTCTCCCGACCTTCGTCTCTTTTACAGAGACCAATTGCTGAACAAAGATAAATAACAATACACCAGTTACAATTACAACGAAGGCAATTAGGATGAGAATACACTATTAAGTATATGTAAATCCGGCGTGCATGTATGAAAAGAGTTATAAAGGAGACGCGGCAGGCCTGTAAGGATAGAGATATTTGGCACTCCATGCTCTCTGCCTACCCTATGAGGGACTCGACGTGAAGATATGTATGTATTACACTGTTATAATTTTATTTGCGGATCTCTAAGCAACACGGAAGCAGAGGCGTCCGCAAACTTGCTCTCTAAGTAGATTTTCCAATTTGAAACTCGTTTTACTCCGTGCGGCTCCCGCTCTTTTTCACTTGAACTCCAACCGCGATTTATTGGTGAACTTCACTCCACTCCACTCCAAGTAACTCGAGACGGATGGAAATTGTCGACGGAAGTTATTTATGGCAGCTCCACGAGGCCCACTGGAAACAACAACGCGTTATGGAATCATAGACAATCAATCTATGGTTATTGTTTTATCACCACTAGCTCTATGGTTCCTGTTTAAATTCGTATAATATATGATTTACGTTTTAATCGTTCTCCGCTCTGACCGCTTCTCTAATTATGCAAATATCCATCGACGATAATCGTCTTTTTTTTATTAGTTGCATACGAATTTTTGCTTTTTATCCAAAAGTTTACTTTTTGAAACCAATCGTCAATATCGCTAATGTTTGTAGTTATCCTTAGACCACAATGCGTTAATATTTTTTTCTTTTTATTTTAATAGATTATTTTCAACATAAACCGTTAGTTAACACCACTAACAGCCATCGCAAGCTTACATACCCATAGACAACAATTTATAAATACGTGTAGTTGTTTATTTTTCGATATACTTGAAAAAGTGTAACTAAATCAATCAGATGCGTAACCACTGCAAGATTGTTGCAAGATTATTCAATATCTCATATCCAGTACACAATAATTCCAGCAAGTTTTGATATTGGCATATACCTAAATTAATTGCTTCTGATACAAAGCTGTGCTCCTGACATTCTAATATTCTAACTGATCTTATAAAAGAAAGGCTATATAGCAGATTCCAAAACAGCATGTTACTTGGACCTCACTCATCATCAGGTAAAATTGTAGCCAAATGTAAAACTAGCGTACTATACAAATGAACAATTTAATTCCTTACAACATTGATGCTTCCATTTTTAAACTTCGTACGAATTTAGTCAAATTTGTCCCTTTTTAATTTTAAACCCACTCAGTCTTACCAATAAAAGTTCTTAGTTTAAACTTAAAAATAGCTCAATACTGTAAAACTTCAAGAACGAACCCTCGTGTACAAAATAGATACTTAATATGGCTATTTCGCTTCATAGCCAAAAATATATTCTCTATTGCAAAATAAACACATCAGCGCTAAAGTAATTATTTGAGCATCACTAGCGGGGTAATGGCGTCGCTTCCGGTCCCGCCGCCATTAGTGGCCATTTCCTGCTCACTTATGACGCTCGCAGCGCCTCCGCGCGGCGCTTTTTTGGCAACTATTATATAAGAAGCCTATAATATGATTACGATGTACGTAGATGGCAATTAAATTCTATCAATGATAAGTAAATATATATTAATGAAATCTGCTCGAAATAGCTACTTTTTTATCTCACCTAAGGTTTCACTCCAGGGATTGAAATTATCACCGATCATAAAAATATGTATGCCAATTTAAATATTTGCAGTCCATATTTAACTACACCTTTTCGCGTAATTATTTATACATACATTTAATTATTAAATTACCTGGGGTGCATGAAAGGAGCCTCAACGAGCGGCGACTATGTCCACTTAATTACACACATACTGCCCGGGCGCACCCTGGTCATTGCGACTAATCCTTTCACCATGATGGCTGATCACATATGATCAGCTGTCGACTCGACGGAGAAGAAGAAGATTACATTACCTACGGGGTTGACAGAGAAACCCAAGCACCAAATATTAGTATCCTTACAGACTTGAAGCGCTTCTTCAGCAAACCCCACTTCTTGATAAACGCACAGTAACTTCGGAGACATAAATAGTTACCAATATGTACACCTCTATCAAACGTAATTATTTATGCATAAAAAAGTTCCAAATACGGTGTTTCGTGATAAATGATTGCTCTCGTCGGCTGTGAATCGAATACCCGACGCGAGCCAATAGCGCTAAGTGGCGGAAGCACTCGCCGGCGTGACGCCGTCGATTAGCTCGCGATGACTCGCAAATGGCCCGATTGTCGACACAGTATTGATTGTCGATACAGTATCGATTGTCGACACAGTATTGATTGTCGATACAGTATCGATTGTCGAGACAGATCGCTTACGAGCTAACCCTGCGAAACGCTATCGCTGCCAGCGTGTATTTTTACCGATTCGTACAACCTGAAAGTATTTAAGACGAGCTATATCCTAGGCTACATTTCGGTTATCATCAGCTAAGGTTGCAGTAAAACCTGGCTCAGAGAACATGTCTCAAACGAAATGCCACACCTGAAATCTGAGATTGGCAACTTTTTTATACATATGTCATATCTTATGATAACCATACATATCTGACCGAAATACCACTTGTTATTATTAGTATTATATCATAACGGCAGATTCTTTACCGGGTAGCCAGAGAGCACTCTGCCAAATATACCCTCACAGACCTGCCGTGCTTCGTCCGTATCCACTCTCTTCCTCACTCAGTTTCCAAACCCTATGAATCCGCTAGTCAGAACTTGACTGGGGGTTAGTGTTCGGTCAAGACAAGTAACTAGAAATACTAGATGTCTTAACAATAAGTACCCTACTTCAAGGTAGAAATAGCTATAGCGGGGGTAGTGCCCCAAGCAAAATATATCCCCACATGTTCTACCTCGGTCTATTATACTTAGCACCTCAGCTTGCAATGTTGTGTAAAATGTGTGAAATACGCCAACCACTTTTTGGCACTCGGTAATCTTTGCCTACCACGCAAGAGACCTGCCGTAATCATGGTAGCCAGCCTGCAATAACACATAACCAGTGCAAGTCTCGATCGATTGCCAGAATGACTGGCAAATACCTAATGTATACTCTATGTAAAGCTATCATTCACATTGTCCATTTACTGCTCTGGGCCTACATTAGACGAATACAATAACTGTCATACAAGATCGTCATAAACTGGCAACACTCAGCGCGTTGTTATAAGCATCTATGATTTATCGTCTTTACATCTGTGAAATTATACATATTCGCCTTTAAACATGATGTTCAAACGTGAAGTTATATATTTGCTTGTATATACAATGTATGTAGCGTATATTCTTACATTCGTGGAGAGGTAGCTAAAAAGGTTGGCGTAAAATCGGTTCTTGTAAGGTTTTAGCTTTCGACCTGAGATCTAGCTTTTGGTTGAGGTTAATTTCATTATAATACTGTCATTTAAAATTATTTACGAGTGCCAAGCCTTACGGATTATTACCTTTTAGACCTTACTATGGTGCTTATTTATATTTCCAACTGTATTCCTGCGCGCACGCTGACGTCAGCGGCTCGTGACTCTTATTAGACAACTTCTGACCTATTTCACCATGATCGATAAGTCTCCCTCAGCTCATGATTCCATTAACTTTCGCTTTGTAACCGTCCGTGTCATGATGGAGTAAGAATACATCCCCCGACCCTGTGCTGAGATCCAGGGTGTTGTAAGATGCGACTAAACCCGGCAATCGCGGTATGACGCGGTCCAGCCACATTGCAACCCCACATGTCCAGTGTGGAGCTTATAAGCGTAACTCCCAAGGCAGGCATATCTAGCAGTGGCTACTGATGCACTGCTAGGCTACTGGTGCATTAGGCTACTGATGATTACGATGAGACTTGTATCTGTATATGTATTCTAATTCTGTTTCCCGTTATTCTATAATACATGCCCGAACAATTCGACAGTCATTGTATACAAAATCCTGCCTATATTTCAAGTAACAAAGAAGGCGTGTAGTACCTACTCTTAGTTTTCGTCAGTGTAAATAAATTAACATATAGAGTATCTATTTTTTTTTATAAATTACAGGACATTACACAAATAACTTTAAGATACCATAATGTTGCAATAAACACTGGCTAAGATCAACCGATTGAAATATATATTAATTGATATTACTATTGAAACATGCCTAGACTGCCTCGTTAGTCGTGTTGGTTGCAAGTGCGACTGGCGATCGGGAGTTCCCGGGTTCGATCCCCGGGTCGAACACTATAAAAAAAAAATATTTAGATTTTCTAGTACCTAGTGGTTCGGAGTCTGGAAAAGTGCCCGATGCATGGCAATAGGCTCACCACCTATTCAATAGTGGGACGTAAACGTAACTGGTCAAACGTGGGAGTGTTCTGAATTCCTCTGCCTACCTCTTCGGTTAAAACAGACATGAAGTTACGTTTACTATTGAATCATGTTGATCTTCGAAACAGACTGCATATTTTTTAACAATATTTTAATTGAATAAAAACAGATCTGATGACCAGTGACATTATCGAAATGTTAATATAAATATCAAATTCTAGAGGAGTTTGAGAGACAAATTATTTACAATTAATTACAATAAAGGTGATACCTTAAGCGCACGCTCGACAAAATTCGATAAGATTTTCCGATGCGGTTATTTTTCACGTTGAACAAGCCCGCAAAATAAAAACAAAATGGGTGCCGCGAGCGCGCAATCACCCGAAGGATCGGCGAGACCCGGACGGAATTTTAAAAGGATCCCAGCGATATTTTTATTATATTAGCCCTCTTGTTTAAATCATGATTTGTAGGGAATCATTCATAAAACACTTTCAGTGAAGCTCTGGCGCAGTTGACGTCATACCTAGTATGCTACATTATATTTTTATGAACTTCGATTTCCTTGCGAGTTTTAGGAACCATTTGGATTTAATACTGGATAAAAGTAAAGATTTTTCAAAGTATTTTTTTCATTACAACGCTATATTTGCTGTTAAATTTCTGAATCATCAGTGTAGTTGTGAGCTAAAAAATATAAAATTTATACTAGTATCAGTTAGTTCAGTTTTAATGTCATAATTTATAATATTATATTGATAAATCTAAATATTTACCTACGTATCTCAAATACACATATTTGTTATTATATGCATCGTTTACTTTTAGCAATAAAGCACGATAAACATAATATCAAAGTTATTTGTTTTTAATATTCGCATAATTATTGACGTTCGATCATCGTTAGTGTTGCTAGCTTTACTTACTTGATTGATAAATGATTAACGAGGCAAAATAAACAATGTAATGACAACATTCATTAAAACGTGCCAGTTAAATTCGTTCAATGACGTTAAATGAGCAAAACCACAGACGCTAAAATGGCACTGGCCGCCTCACCATTATATTGATTTCGACGCCATTAAAACGGACCGGAAATTAAAAAGAAATAAAAACATATTGCTTTCCCGCGCGCTCCGAAGTTCACCCAATTTGTACATGTTCCGTTTTCGAGCATCGCCTTTTTTGATAATCGAAAACATCCGAAACGTAGCTGTGGCTATTTAAAAAAATCAACTTTATTTTCTTAACTGTAAAGTCGAATATTATATTACATGGATCGCGTTAAATTCGTATGAACATTTGGACGGCGCGTGGAACATAGGGTAGGTAGATTTTATTTGGCAT
>DWEJ01001977.1:0-12113 GCA_018245835.1 Mysoria sejanus stolli | reverse complement strand
GACCTGGGAATCGAACCCAGGACCTCCCGATCTGCAGTCGCACTTGCAACCACACGACCAACGAGGCAGTCAATATATATAGTTAATAGAGAATTACCTTCTTACCTTTGGTCACGCAAGAGGTTACGTCGCAGTTTTTAGTGACATTGGGCCTCTTCATACCCGCGCAGGCGGCGGACGTGCGCTCCCGGCGCGGCCCCCCGCGCCCCGCCCCGCGCGCCCCCCCGCCCCCCGCCCCGCGCACGCCGCGCGCCCCTCTTGCCGACGTGCAATTTACGGAAAAGCGAGGAAGTGTCTAAAGTGAATGCGGTTCCGCCGCTATCCGCAATACATTGCAGATGTTTTATAACCGCGATACCTTCGTATGTTACGCAATGCAGCTGCAATATGTTTTGAGGGAGTCCGTCGCGGGCGCAGGGCCCAGCTAAGCCGCATAACCGCTCACACGTATCTTACGTTCGGGGCTTTACTTTGTTTATTTTTATATTTATATTGTAGATGTCCGTTTGTGTTGTATCGCTTACTTATTGTTTGTGTTAACGTTCTTTGTGTTATGTGGATGTGTTAGCTGAAATTTTCTTTGCGGGGTATTGTATCGCATTTCGTTTGACGGCAATCAGTAGTGTGCAACAGCTTAGTGTACTTAGCTTGTGTTGTGGTTTGATAAAGTTATGTAATATAATATATGATATTATTAATAGTATTTTTGTCTCTTACTTGGACGCTAATTGATTTTTTTATATATATTAATTTTGTATGAAATTTGGTTAATGGTACATACATATAGTTTGTGTTTACTTGGTAATACAAAATATTATAAATTATCATTTTTTCTACCTTTATAGTTTTTAAGTATAATTCAATACACTGAGTAAGTTGGTTCAGTTTGTTATTATGCTTGTAAAATGTGGTCATATAATAGGTACTTATATTTAACTTTGATATTAATTCCATAATTTAATACGTATTAATGCACCGTTGGTAATATGCTTACTCGACCGAACGATACTTAAGACGTGTGGGCGGGCGGCTGCAAGGTTCCAGCGGTGCGACGGTAGCGACACGTGGGCCATAGATAGATAACTTTACAACAGTAGCACGAGTACAACACTAACTACCCGTGTCGGCGCAGGCGGCGCAGGCCGCGCAGGCCGCGCAGGCCGCGTGGGCCGCGGACCCGTTCGCCGTGCTGCACGCGCCGACGCGCGCGGCTCGCCACAAGACGCCGCCGCCGCGCCCCGCGCCGCCGCGGCCCGCGCCGCCGCACCAGGTACGTCGGCTCCTTCTCCGCCGCTACTCTGCTACTATACTTTTCTGTTTGTGGCCGTGACGTAAAACTCATTACCACGGAATATTTTGTGGGTAGCGAAAAGTCACTGTTATGTTTAGAATCTTTTAGTAATCGAATGCGTTGTTGCAATTTTTTTGGACTTGTCTCAGATTATATTATTTCCAATAATGATTGTTTTCAGATTTATTTCTCTGATTGTTTATTAACCCGATCGTTTTACCCCCTCCCTGACGTAGCGGCACGAAGCGACCGATCGGTTCATTGATTAGTTAATGAACTTTGTTTTTATCCTTGTTTTTTCTTAACCCCACGCTGCAGAGAAAGTAAAAATAGATGTACGGAGTCATAGGTACGATTCGTTTTAAATTTAGAATGCACGTCATAGTTTTTTTGGTTCGGAGAATGGCATTTGAGACAGTGAAGGTTATTTAATCTGTGATACGATATTTTCACGACGTGCGTTTTTCAAAATTATAATTGTCGAATCTCAGTATTTCTTAATTCAAAATGCTAATATAACGTTGCATAGCAACTTGACGCAACTTCAAACGGAACGTAGTTCTATCTTTACTTTCTCTGTTGTGTTAATGCCATTCTCGCGTGACGTACGCTTGCCGAAGTTGAATTTGTCGGGTTTTATTTGAATAGTAAATACGAACAACATTTCACATTTGAGTTTTTTAACATATTGTGTTTTTATACACAAACGCTTCCCCAGTTGTAACATTTAAAGCTTTTGTAAGCGTACCGTACGTAATTGATACACTGTTAAAATGTGATTGCTCGTAAAGTTGTTTTATTTTTATGGCCAAATTCTGTACCATAGATCAAAGTATATTTTTTTTACTTTTTTTATTTTCTAATACAAATCTATAACAATATAGATGAGTGAGTTATAGGATGTATTTTCTGTTATAATCTATATATCGCCAAGTGACGGTGACCACCTACAATTATAATAAATTGCTCAAGAATTTATGCAACGCAGTTTTATCTTGATTGTTGCTATTTTTTTTACTTTAATCTGTGGTTTAAAAGTCGATTTATTTACTATGGCAACAATATCGAAAATCAGTTGTGTGTTAGTCTGTAGATCGTGCTTAACGGTGTTAAATGAGCATTTAATTCTGTTGATCAATGTGTCACGTGTATTACTCATTATTATAAGCCGGCTTTATATTTCATAATGAGTATTTCCTTGATTATAAAAAACACACTTAACAATATTTTATTGGTAAATGAGAAGCTCCGCGTGATCCCTTACAAAGTGATTTTCGATATTAGTCTGGTATGTACGCACATGATGTATCCAGTATCTTACTTTGCATTTTCAGTTCGCTTAGCGCGCTTTTTGGGACAAAAATATTTTTTTAGGTTAAGGCTTTCCGATTGTTTGTTGCACTTTTATATTTGGCTTCTCTTGTTTGGCACGTCGGGCACGTCTCTCGACGCAACGCCACCGCACGTGGCACGTCGGGCACGTCTCACGACGCAACGCCACCGCACTTGGCACGTCGGGCACGTCTCACGACGCAACGCCACCGCACACTCGGCCTCTCTCACTCGCTTGTTAACACTGGATAATTTCAAATTATGACTTCGAATTTATTAATTGTTTTACCATTAAAGTTCCTCTAATCGCATAATTTTTTTCGAATTTAAATTATAATTATTATTTTCTGTTCATTGTAACCTATCCTATATTATGACATTTATAATCGTGTCCGACTGGAATTTATATGGCAACATTAATGATGTATTGTCATAAATGTCATTAAATTTATTTTCACCTTTGTGGTGTTAAAAAGTACCGGTCACACTTATAAGTACATTGCAGTCGATTTTGAAAACTAGTATTTTTCGATTAATGAGTATATTATCCCAGAGTAATGGTGACACTTTTATCACTTCCTTGAATATGCGTGTAGCTATACTAACTGAGGGACTTCTGTTTACTGGTTGAGGTTGCGCTGCTTGATTGTTTTATCGTTCCATTAAAACAACATGTACTTTCATTTAGTATCATCGCTGCTCTTATCATTGATGTAATATTTTTAAATAGCTACTTTTCAGACGGCAAGATCCGCACCTCACTTCCTTTTATATATTCCTTTTTCATTTCGATTTACATTATCGTTTTCTTTATTTCACGGTTTTTTATTAAATAATGACTAATTGTTTAATACTCTCTCTATGTACATACTTAATATATGTATTGATGTAACGCCAGCATCGCGGTATATGATTGTTTTTCTAAATTAACGGATCAAATGTGATCGAGGTTCGTTTGAGAACCGAACTGTTGACAACGTCTGGCGCGACGTCGAACAGCTCCATGGGGTTCCACTTGTACTTCCACTAACATGCTAACCACGGCTCGTGTGCTTGTCCCCACATTGCAGCGCTAAGCGGACGGCGGCGGCGGCTCACATGTGCGTACACCCCTCCCCCACCACCGTACCCCCCTCTCTCCCCCGCCCCCGCGTTACCCGCAAGCCCCTCATTCACACACTTTGTTGCGCCAGACCGACCGCAAGAGAACCTTGGACTTCACCGAGGACCCCTTCAAGGACTACAGGTACGAGGACCCGTTCAACATCGACGACCCCTTTGCCGACGTCACTGACGCCAAAAAGGCCGACCTCTTCGGCCGTCCCACTTCCGTCGCCGGCTTCGAAACGGACGATTTCTTTTCGCCTTCGACGACCGTCAATGGAAGTTTCTCGAAGCCGGAGAAAATCAGTGGGCGGGTCTCCGCTCCTCCCGTCGCTTACGACCCGTTCGCGGGCCGATCGAAGCGGAACAACAACAACGACGGCTGGGCCGCCTGGCCCAACGACAACTGGGCCACTGACGACGCCTGGTCCAAGACGAACACCTCGAGCAAAACTAATCTGGACGCGTGGTCGACCAATACGAGGAAGGAGGCGACGAACGACTGGAAGACTGATAACTGGGCCAACAAGACCGACAACTGGGCTACCGACTGGGGGAACCCCACCGATGCCAATAAGAATTTGGACGAGACCTGGCCCTCGAACACTTTGCCCAGTAAGAAGGAAAAGTCACCGAAGCCCGTCAAGTACGCGAGGTCGCTGGTCCACACGATAGGGGGAATTGGAAGAACGAAGCATAATAAGGAAAAGAAGACGAAGCCGACCGAGACGCGAAGTTCGGAATTTTTACCGTCTGAGGAGCAGCAGTGGGCCTGGGCGGCCGCCGAATCGAAACGGCTCGAAGCCGAGGCCGAGGAGAGGCGGAGGCAAGAAGACGCAGAACTGCAATTGGCCTTGGCGATATCGAGGCAGGAGAAGTGATGGCGTCCGCCCGGCGCCAGGGTCGGCTTGCGTCTGTGATGAGCGGTCAAAAGACAAGGTCTGGGTGCGGTCGCGCTTATGACTATTGTTGCATTTCAGTTTCGTCCGTATTTCATTCAGCATAGGGATCAAGGTGCGTTGGCGCGAGCCGACGGCTATCGCTCGCCTCGGCCGCGGCCCGAGGACTGCACGAGGCACGCGTCGCGCTGTATGCAATGCAACATAATTGGGAGACTAGCTTGATTTTGTTGTAAAAAAAATCTCGCCTCAGCCGTTCAAATGTTCATTATATACGATATATACGAAAAATTTACTCATATCGAATGTAAGTATGTACGCAAAATGAAAAATGAAAAACAAAAAAGTAATGCTTTATACAATATTCTCGCTATATTTATTAATGATCGGTTAAAACACGTGTTATCAGTAATACTAGTCATTGCGAATACAAAATTGAGAAGCTTTCTGTTTCTGGGGGTAGTTACTTTGTTTTCTTTCATATAAGGTTATAAAAAAAAATTTATTTACTTGAAGGGTAAACATATAATTTGTGTTTATTAATATATCGCAACCCCGGTGCGACACTGTCACTTTTGCAAAAATTACAAAAATGAGTTAAATATGAGTTAAATATAATAATTGTCCTAAAGCACTCCTTTACTTGATGCGATAAAGTAACCTTTGTAGTACGAAAAATTGACGTTGAAGTATAAGCTATTCATATCATGTATCAAAATCTTGAATGCTTCTCCTGAAAAACTACATTTTTGCATAAGTGACAGTGTCGCACCGGGGATGCGGTATGTATATGCGGTATGTACCGTTGTGTTATGAGGCGACAGTCGCGCCGCGCTGGGGTACACAGCGGTCGGTTGAGCCGCGCGAGCGGAACGTTGTCAGTGTTGTCGCATGCGAGCTCCGTACACTTACAATATGACAACGTACAAGGAGACACTACCTCAAGATACTTCATTTTAACCGAATGATTATTTTTGCTAAGTTCGTTTATTTGCTCTGTAGCATGGGTTCGTCCCTGTCGAGTGTTGCGGACGCGGAATGTCGCTACCCACGCGACGTCCGCCGAGCTTTGGCCAGACGGATCAATACTGAGATTTTGTGAATTTTGTATATTCAACGCTATTTTATATTCTTACCGAGATATTTAAAACTCCCTCGATTGTGTCAGCGATTCGTGACGAATTTTGCTTTAAATAATTGTTAACGATAATAATAATATGACTTTTTCTACTTAAAAATCTACTTAATTCATAAAGTTTACAAATTTTATTACACGTTGATGAAATTATTATACTCTTCATGTTATATAATTAAGAGTTTTAACTTTGTGTTAGTAATTTTTTATATTCATATTGAATTATTATATATAATATACATATATATTATTATATACATATTAAAATATACATATTAAAATATACATATTATGAATCTTTTAAATTTATAGACTTAATGTTCGAAATATTTCTGGCTTTCAATCGGGAAAACAATTAACTCTGTGTATCCCAGTGTTGCTAACTTTTGTTTTACTCACCGTTATGTAATGATAATTATGTTGTATATAATGAATATTATTTTGTATAAAAATATTCCATAGTTCGTCTATTGTAGTATGTTTGGATTGGTATGACGATTCTGACGCTTTATGATTGATTAATTTTGTATTGTACAAATTTTAGTTAAACATCGTTCGTTTGGTACTGAAAGTTTGTTCTAATTAAAGTTATATTCGCTTGCACTGGCGTCGCGCCGCACGTCGCGCCGCACGTCGGGCCCGGCACTGTCGCAACACGACGTCTGTCATGTGTGACAGCTGACGTAATGTGTCGATGTGTACCGAAACCACCGTTATTTTCAAACATCATAATCTGATTAAACTGTTTAACCTATTGTTGTCACTATAGAATTAAGTCTCATTTTGGTGTATCATACATTGTATGTTTATGTAAGAGATTGAGTTAGAGTAGGACGCATATATTAACCGACAGCCCGTTAGATCATGTTATTCTTACGTAGATCATTGTACATAGAAGCGTCTGTTCGGGTCTCCCAAAAGCGTAGCGTGATTATGTCATTTGTATGTTGCGTGGTATCTGTATCCGAGTTGTATGAGCTGTTTATATACCCCTTAAATATAATGTTAAAGATTAATTATTAATGTTGTATGAAATAAAATTTCGTTTCTTATGGAAATGGTGGATTTAGCTTTTTATTGAACTAGCTACGTAGAATAGCAACACTGGTCGCGCGAGAGGGCGCGACCTCCGGTACAATAACTATTGTAGTACGCACGCTTGCCGAGACGGCGCCAGCGCAGTCTGCGTCGTCTAGCGTCGTCTAGCGTCGTCTAGGTACGTGATGATATGTATCATTGTAAACTATAACTGTAACTACTTATACTTAATACCGGCGTGTTTATGGGTATTATCCTAAAGTTGTTACCTCTTTCTTAGGCGCTGTTGTTCGAGGCTCGTCGGAATGTATGGACGCGGTTTATTTGTCTATATTTATACATATTTGGGGTTGCTAGTTGAGAATTGTAAATTTTACCATTTTACTCCATAGCACTTTTAATGTTAATTATGGCTCGCTTGTAAATTTCATTATGAATACATTATTATACATTACAATAATTATATAAATAATTTATATTTATTAGTATTACGTTCGTCCGTACGTCCCGATGGAACCATGTCTGTTATCAAGTATATACTGTAATGTACCACTTCAGTGATAGCGAACTAATAAATATATACTTTATTTCTCGAAGTTGATGTGTATATGTGTATTTAAATCTATAATAAATAAAATAAAATTTTGATAAATTATCGTTAAGAGCGCCGCGGGAGCCCGGTGCCGCACTGTGTCAGATGCTGTTGTGTCAGGTGATGTTACCCCAGTGCTGCTAACATTAAAACTTTACATTTAATTATAGAATTGTACGATTGAGAAATGTTTCATTATAAATTATGCAATAAAACGACGAAGTATGATACAATAGCACATAAAAAGTTAAATTGTGCCCATTAAACGTAACCGGCATATCAGCCACATGCTCGGGCTTTAATTCGGCGTTTATTACACTGTGGCACTCGGGGCTGGCAGCAGGTAGTGACGGCGCGCGCGGCTGGCGGCCGACCGCTGCGGGCACACCTTCATTTATTACTACAGTAAATATCAATTATTTTATAACGTTGAAGGTAAAACAATTATTATCAAACTTAATAATTGGTATTTACCACTACAATTGAACATGTTATAGCTACAAGTTTATAAGCGATCTCATGAATATGGTGATTGAATTGTCAAAATACAAAATTCCTAGAGCTGATGTGACGTTATAAAATGTAAGTGACAAATGAAATATAAAACATTTATATTACAAAACTACAAGTAATATGAAAGTTTGGTAATAATTTCAAGTACTAAATTTTGAATGGCAATATTTGGTGTGATATTATTGTAAAGAAATCCCGGTTCCTTGAGCTGTCGCGTTTTTAAATAATTCATTCAAGTGGACAGTGAGGTTTTGCTGGAATTCACAGTATTATTTGGTACCGCGTGCCCTAGCCGTAGGATAGTTTAATTATATGTGTATATTGTGAATGTGGCTTGGGTCGGTCGGTCGAGCAGCGAGGAAGCTGTGAGATTCGATTTCTCATGCGGCAAGTTTTAATTTATATACCCTTGTCGAATCTTTACGCTCTTATGAAAGTCTCGCTTCTGCGCTGAAACACCGATGAACACAGTGTATTCTAGATATTTGTAATGCATTTGACATTATATGCATTTTTTTTAAATTACGCTGCTGTATAATTATTAAGTAGTAATTGACAGAACTAATTCGATTTGACGTTAGTGGTGGAATTTAGGTGATGTTTTGCATTTTTCATAAATATATCAGTAACGTCGGGATTTAAGTCAATTATGTGGAAAACAATATTGTCTGTATTGTAGTTAGTTCAATAGTTCGCGTACACTCGATATACTGGATGTTTATGTAACTCATTTGTACCCATTTTTTCTTTGCATTGCTGTGCTAAAGATTATACGGCACTCGATCTTTTCGAATCGATTAATTATTCGATTGTAGTTCTAGAATAGAAAGCAACGTCGTCAATCGCGACGAAGGTATGCTGAAATCATAATCGTATACTATTTATATACGAAAAAAAAGTAACTTCACGCCTGTAATCCCCGAAGAGGTAGGCAGAGGAATGCAGAACACTGCAGAACTATTATTTATATATTATGATAATCGATATTATTGAATCCCATCGTTGTTGCACAATGTAAATTTATTGTAGGCGTAATGCGTTAATCGTTGTTTGCATCGTTTGCATAGTCTATGTTGATTTTTCTATTGGTCTATCCCTATAGTTGGAGGCTTTTTGTATATGCAACGAAATATGTAAGTTTCTAGGCGGGATTGTGGGGCACGTTCCAAAGTATATTTATTAATGTATAGGCTAAAATATAAAATATACACCAAAACCAATCATATAACCTCACTCTAGGGCAAGGTCTAATTAATCATATCCCTAGAGCAAAAATCCGTAATTGGCATTTACTAATTATTTTAACAGTAGCTAGTAAATGTTAATTATAATAAATTAGTATGACTATTATTGTTCTTTATACATGGTTTGTGAATGAATAGCAAATAATATTTACATGTAGCTAGTTGACGTGTAGGGCGTTTTATATGTAGGAAGATTGTTATTGTTCGGGCCGCGACCGCCAGTTCGGCCTCCGACCCGATCTGTTTGCGCGGTACTGTGGATACGTTCACAGACCAAGCTATGATTTTATAATAATTAGCTTTAAAGGGCATTATCAATGAACATGGTTAATGGTTGAAATTTATATTAAGATATACGCGTATACAGTACAATAATGTTCATATTTTGTAACAGTAACTAAATTGTAATCTCTTGTGATGTAGCGTCGTGTAGTGTGCTGCGCGCTCCGACTCGGCGGTGCGGTCGATTTTTCGAAACCCGTATTAAAATAATAATGCTAATGAGATTTTGTATTGGTATATTTAAAAAGTTGTTAATAAAATACCTATGTGTTCGGGAAGCGAAGGTGAGACGAGCGTGTGTTTGGTTAATATGTCATATTATGTTGCCAGGTTTAAAAAATGTTTCGTTCTCTGTTGTCTCGACTGTCACATATGTCACATACGTCAGCTTAATTAAGAAATATTCAGAGTAGTAGTCGTGGAATACCGTTATTTTGCTTTTTACTTTGTATGATGAATGTTGATTTGCATGTGATTTCAATTGTCTGATTCAATTAGATGTCTGAATTTTGAAAATAATAAACAAAATATAATTCGATATTTAAATTAATGTATCGGTTCACATACCGCACCTATACTTATTTCCATTTTGTAATTGTATTTGATGAGACGTTAAGTGAAATATTGAGAAGCATAATTAAATAAATTGAGAAGCATAACTAATAAGCTAATTAAAATTTGTAACCTTATCATCAGCTATGCTTTTCAATATGGCAGCTGTTTTGCATCTTGTGTATAAGATATATCTTTGATCGTTGGCCTCTGTTATGTGTAATATAAAACATATTGGAGTGATACACCGTCCCTGAGGCCTTACCTCAGGGACGGTGTATCGCTTCAGACCACAGCAGTAATAATGAATGTCCGTGAATTGTCAATGTACGCCTCAGGCCTATTGACGTCACTGTCCCACTTGCTCCGTAGGCCACGCCGTCGCGGTGTCTCTGTAACGATCCAACCTCCTCTCACTGCCTGCTGACGTGCGCTGATTTTATACTCGAAATTTCTACATATTTTTTTTTATTATTAAGTTAACGCTGCACTAAGCTTTAGGTTAATACAATTTAGGCAAAATATATTATGTGCTCGTACTATAAAATTAACATTGTTTATATTGTAAACACGTTGCCTGTTTGTATAGTGTAACTAGTGCGTAGCGGCAGCGACAGCACGCTGTCTGCTGTCTGCTGTCGAAGGTACTGCTAGGTGAAGTTGACAGCTAGCGTGGCAGAGATGCCGCAGGAAGACCAAATATTTGCCTGTCGGGTGTCGTTACTTCTGTGCCGGTATAGTAGACTGTAGCTGCGCCAACATTGACCGGTATCAAACTGTATGATAGGGTATTTAAAGCAAATTTCATTGCGGTATTTAATTTGTTAATCTAAAAATGTTAATGTTAGATATTGCCTAGCGCTCCTATCACGCCGAGTGCTTTTCAACTATAAATGACAAGACTCAATAATTGTAATGCTTATGCATTTGTAAGTTTAAACTTGAAATTGGAAGTTCGTCTAAGAAACGTTCGAAATTTGAATGCACAAAGCGTATTGAGGAGGTCGATGTGTCGAAGTGTAAGTTATGGTTGGAAAGACTTGTGTAAAACTGTATGTTGTTTGTCTAATGGTCGGGTGCCGGCGTCGGGCATGCGTCATTACCCGCTGAAATATCCCCCATTGTAATGAAACGATGATATTATATTATTATGAAAACAATTCCTCAGATAATAAAACGAACAGAATACTGTACAAGTTTGTGTTTTATTTATATCTTAGTTTATATATGAGACAGTATTGTATGAAAAAAATGTTCAGTCAAAACTTGGCTTGCTGCACACCGGTTGATGACGACAATCACCATAAGGGCCACTGTGGCCGTTGATACTAAACGCAGACATGTTTTTAAATACGTAATTTCACGCTTATAATCTCCGTAGAGGTAGGCCGGGATATGTATAGTACACGTTTCACCACGTTCACCAGTTAAGTTTACGACACACTATGGAATAGTTGGTGAGCCTATTGCCATACACCACGCCCATATCCACTCCGTGCCGCTAATGGCAAGTCTAAATTAGAAAAACCTGATAGTGCCCGAGCCGGTGATTGAACCCAGAGCGTCTCGGCCGACAGTAGCCCTTGCAACCACTACTAACGAGGCAATCGAAAATTAAGTTACTCGAGAATAATTAAAATCACTATTATCGTTGCATCCTGGAGCGTCTAAATCCATATATGCAGAACTATGAAAGTAGCAGAGACAATGGATCTGATATTTTTGTACGAGTTATTCAACAACCGCCTGTATTTTGCACTTTTCTTTAAACTCTCCACCAGAGTGCCTCGTCAAGCACCTCCCAAGCAAATCTTCTATTCGAACCTCCACTACGCAGAACCGTCTTGGGTCCCCACTCAGAATAGTCTGAATAATCTGGTCATACAACAAATCAGTGCATCGAAGTCCCTATATGTAATCACCTGACGATGTCTGAATTTAAACGAAATATTAGTGTCAAACAGTTCGCCGCCATTTGGAACAATCACTTCAAATGTAACATCACGCCTGTAATCCCCGAACAGGTAGGTAGAGGAATGTAGAACACTCCCACGTGTCACCAGTAACGTTTGTAACGTTTACGTCCCATTATTGAATAGGTGGTGAGCCTATTGCTATATACCGAACACAT
>DWEJ01001976.1:0-12114 GCA_018245835.1 Mysoria sejanus stolli | reverse complement strand
ATTCATTTCCTTTATGTAATCGTGTAGAGTTTATTACTTGGTATGCTTATGTAAGTTTGTAAGTATGGATGGATTACGGTATTTACGCGGGAAAAACTTTGTGACACACTGATTTCCACGCGGGCGAAGCCGCGGGCACGTCTAGTCTAATATATGTTCATAAAAATCTCAGTAAATTTAAGATGAATAGTGATCTGCAGCTACGAATTTAAAAATAAAAATACACTTGCAGTGCCCACTATTAGGCTCCGTAGTGTCTTAACTCGTTTGTAGGTCAAAGTATACGCTTTTATAACAATCTACTAAACGACGCTCTAAATTTGTAAATTTAAGAAATACATAGTCACGATTTTGTCAAAAAGCCTATTACTCGATTGCAGATTACATGCTAGACATAGACGTTTGGAAGTGAGTTGCTGAAGTTTAAGGGCCTAAAAATTTTAATTCTTAAGCAATCACACAGAAAAAGACAACCCCACTGAGTTTCTTGTTAGTTCTACTCAGTTGTGGGCGCGGTACGAACTAACGTAAACTTATCTATAATGACGTTTTTATGTGATTGCAAATCCTATATAAATAAATGATTTTTGACTTTTGACTTTTGACTTTTGCCTTTTGGAATTCCATAGATTGATTAAAATAGCTTGGTGCTGGCCTCTTTCTTATGTAATTATGTGTAATATATCTGTGTATGTGAATTTAGATGACGACGATATTGTTTTATTATTTTCAATGAAAAAATATATTGACAATTTCTATCATCAGAATGTTAAATTAGAATAATTACTTGGTTTACCATTATTTCAAATAGTGTTTATTTAATTATATTAAAGATATTTTATTAACCCTTATAGAAAGGAATTATTTAAATATGTAATATTTGAGCGGAACATCATAAATATCTAATATCTACACTAAAGGCAGAAGTTTCGGAAATAATAGTACCTACATATATTGTATCTTTATTGTTCTCAGACGGCTTCTTGACCCAATGTTTTTTTCAGAATATAACATGATTAAATGTAGGCACTTTTCTGAGCGACGGTACGTTGAAGAAGTGGCGCTGAATTGGGCAAGCAAAACTCGAGTGGACTATTAGAAGCATTTGGACCGCGCGCTGCATTCAGGCTAATGGCATACTACTGCTAAATAACAACTTACCGTCCATCGGATACGCTAAGAAGAATTTAACCATCATCAACCCTTTCCTCGCTCCACTGGTGGGCGCGTCGCCTGGCAGCAAGTAAAGGGTCCGGCCGTAGACCGCCGCGCCGGCCCAGTGTGGCAGCAGATTGAACTCGCTGGCGAGAACATAGTGGACAATTCCGACCGTGCACTTTCCTCACCGTGATTTTTTTCACTTTGTTATATTGATTATTTCAGTATTATTATAATCGGTATTTTCTTTGCTTTCAGGCGATGAAAAAACATCCAAGCAGTAGATTTCCTCTATTATTTTATCCGCGAAGGTAACATTACGGTTATTGCTCGTGAAGGCTATATATCTTCCCCTTCGTTATTTTTCTACAAATTTAATAGATATTGATAATTATTTATTTCAGGTACAAAATTTGTAAACGACTTATATATTAAAATTATTATAATGGCTATATGGCTATATGTGACCGAACAGAGTGCTGAATGCAGAAGAATATTTGACACTCGGTGCTGTTTACGTACTCTGTAAGGGACCTGGCGTGACGTTATAATAATTATTTATAAATTTAAAGCAGTTTATAAAAAATGAACAAAAATGTTTTAGATTGAAACAATATGCCTCAATTATTCTTGCCTGCCTCGTTTGTCGAGTGTTTCCAACTTGTGATCTAGACACCCAGGGTTCGATCCCTGTATCGTAACTTGCAATTCCTAATATTGGCCAATTTGTGGCTGGTAAATGGCAATAGTATGTTACGTTTCCTTAATTTCCGCAACGTCGTGTTGTGTTGTAGACGTAGGTTTGATGCTAAGTGGTTGTTGGCGTCTGTAATTATATTTATATGTTCAGACAAACTGTCAGCATAAATATCGCCATCCGTTTTATCTGTACAATATTTTTAATTTTTTGTTTACTTTTTATAATGTTCTTCTTCGTGGAGTTGACAGCTGCTCGTAACAGTATGTTCGTACCGGCGACTATGTCAACCGGACATAGTCGCCGCTCGGGAAGGCTCCTTTTATGCATCCTAAAATAAGATGAAAATGAAGGTAAAATGATAAAGGAGATAAATATAATTATTATTATTTCAGATATTTTAATTCACTGTATTCAACACATGAATATACTCACACTATACTCACAATATATTTATGATAATCTAATGAGTATTCATAAGAATCTTAGTCAATTTAAGAAGAATAGTGAACTCCATCGACGAAATTTAAGAAATAAAAATAAACTTGCAGTGCCCACTATTAGGCTCCGTAAAGTGTCTAACTCATTTGTAGGTCATAGTATACGCTTCTATAACAAACTACCAAACGACGTGCTAAATTTGTCAATTTGTAAATTTAAGAAATTCATTAAATTTCGATTATGTCAAAAAGCCTATTATTCGATTGCAGATTACATGCAAGACATAGACATTTGGAAATAAGTTGCTATAGTTTGGAGGCTTAAAATTATAATTGTAAAGCAATTACAAAAAAAGGGCTTCTCAGTTGTGGGCGCGTTGCGAACTAACGTAAACTTATTTATAATGACGTGTATATGTGATTACAAATCCTATATAAATAAATGATTATACTTTGACTTTGAACATAATTCAAAAGCTAAATATAACACAAACTGCCTATTATTAAAATTTCTACTCATAGGTATATTAACGTTTCAAAATATTCGTGTCTTTCGTAAAGTAATTTGCGACATGAACCCATCTTGAGTGTGTATTTATGTTCGTTTGTCAAAACATCAGCAAGGCACATACAATTCACAATTAATTGCAAAATTTTATTAGCCACAGCCGCTAAATATTCATGAGTGATCATTAACACACGAATTTTACGCGACAACATTAAACGCACCTATATTTGTTGCCATTCCTTGGGTATTTTAATTTAAACGTATTTCAAGGTGACAGCAATGAGGCCGTCATACTATTCAGACATAACTTCTACCTAAAAACAATATGATATCAACGAACTAAACTATGACGAAGACAATGTTCTATATTGCAATTGGCCAACGTGCTAGACTGCAGCCTTAACTCTTCGCTTTGTGAAAGACTTGAAAACAATTTACTTATTATTTTATTTTCTGTTATGTAACGTTGTATTGATTTTTTTATTTGTTGTTATTTAACACTTGTTATGCGAGTTATATACAATGTACACAGATAATATTACAGTCGGTATACTCACTGTTATAGGCAAGCAAAACAGTTATAATAATTACTCATATGAATTGAATATTTCTTTATCGTTCCGAAGCCCTCTGTCTTTGGTTATCCAAAGCTTCCAACACCGTAACGACAAAAGGGTTGAAGCTAATATACTATCGGAAATGTTATAGAATAAACAATTATGGCTTGTATCTAATAAATTGGAAATTTCTTTGGCGCGCGTTCCAAGCCCTCAGTGAACAGGATTGAATATATATTCGAGTTTCTAACACTCCGTCGTTTGCAAACCAAATTTGCGGCCATAAACAAACACTAGCCGATGTAAGAAAAAGGACTAAAGCAGCAGGCCGCAAATCAGATCGGCGCCAAGTTCACGGCTGATTTATGGACGCATCTGCGCGTGCGTTCTCTTTGTGCGTCACAACTGCGCCACTAAGTAATGACTCTGTTTAGCTGCTACTCTATTTTCTTTCATTATCACACGCGTAACACGTTTAAGATTGCCATATTAACTGAGAATGTTTGACAGTTGTGTCGTAATTAATTTCTATTAGGTATTATGACGTTATCCCAAGTCTAACGACAACAGATCAAGTGGTCCCGTTAGAATGGAATTATGTAAATTTGTCTGGGTTTTTCTCGAACTCCAATTCAAAGTAGGATTTATGGCAGTCTACATAATAAATGCAAATGTGGTTTCAAAAATGTTTCTAGTGACCCTAGGATGGTTTTTTTTTCTGTCCTATATTATTTGTTCGCAAAGTTGTTATGGTGCGTTTAACATATTGTAGATCAAAAATGGCTATTATACAAACATACATATTAACACCCCTATTTCCACTTGGTTCTGTCCTGACAAACTTTTTCGCATCTTCTCCAGTAAAGTCGTCATAGACTCGTGGTGTAGATGAGTATATGTTCTACTTTTAGTAACACACATATATCTTTATTTCAGCTGTTTTTACTTTATTAACTTGGTGACTTAGATATATGACTTTCCACAGTATTCATTAAATATTTAAATAAATTAGATTTCGCAACGGTATCTACAGCCTATTTGTTGCGAGTCCTGAATCAGTAGTGTAAAATGTCGCGCTGTCATCAGCCGTGTCAGCCAGACGCATCTCAGTCGGCGTCACCGCAGCGGAATCCCTGCCCATTAAAATACCACCAGCGAGTCCTGAGCGCATTACTCCACATTACAGAAATAACCAGGAATGCCGTGCGCCATTTTAGCGCACCTTGTGCTAAGTTACGCGCTAGAGAAGTTGCGCGCCACAATTTATGTTGATTGTAAGTATTATTGGACTATTCTAAATTGAAATTTCCAGTAGACGGTCGGAATCTGTTTTTTCCGCCCAGGGTATGATGGTAAGAGGTTCAGCACCTATTCTATAGTGGGATATATTGCTGGTGAATCGTGGGAGTGTACTTCACTCTCATTCTTACTGCGCCGTTTATTATATCATACCTATATTTCGAACTATTGGGAAATATGTTGCATTGTCATATTGCGCTAAGGAGCGTAAGGCGACAAGCACACATATCAACCTGGAACATATAATCGATTACTATTATATATTATGTTCTAATATAAGTGTTTAAAAGACATCGAAACAAACTAATTGTAACAACCATACGAGTATTTTGACACAATTCTTACGAGGCCTTAAATTAAGTAGATTCTGTTATACAATCAGACAATATTCTAAATAGTTACTTATACATAAATATATTTAGTTATTTGAAAAAGTGATTGTCACGCAAATGTTGGTATTTGGACATCACCCACATCACAGCGGTCAGAATCTCTAACTACTATACCAACAGGTATACCAATGTGTTGAAGTTGCAATTGGATATACCTACATAAATATGCATGAAACTTTAAATCAGCAAATGTTAGACACAGGTTAAACAAAATATTTAGAAGGTACCGTTTGAAATTGACACTATCTGATAGCAGGCCTTAGAAGCATCAAGTATACAGACGCAGTTCAGCAAATTTTGCAAGTTCATACTGATACATACTTATGATTGTCACGTATACGTCAATTTCATAAAATCAATCTATATTTTTCTTATCATCTAAGTGCATTTAAGATCTAGATTGTCGTGCATTAGACTCTGATAGTGCACATTTTATACCCTTTTACGTTTTATTTATACGTAAAATAAATTTATACTACGTACGAGTATTACTCGGATATCTGCATTTACTTGTTTAAATTCCATTAAGAATACTATTTCGAAAGTATATTCCACTTAACAGAAACGATTTAATATATTTAATTATCAAATATCTATATTGTGAAGTGATTGGACAATTAACAACGCAAATTTTGGTTTTTCGTCACATATAAAGTGAGAAAAGCAATATCACTTTCCAACTATAGATATATGTAAATAAATTGATATGTCTGTCTATAATTTAAACCTTATTGACGGAACTTTAATCGACAGGTGAAGCTTTCTGAGAGTAATAATCACACTCGAAGAGAGAGGGCGAATTAAAAATATAACTTATGTCTAACAATGTTAATATTTATTTTCTCTCAACTCAACAACACAACTAAAAAGTTTGCGAACGAAATCGTGGGTAAGCTCCACTCTAAGGTATATTTAAAGGAACAGCCAACAGATGTAACTCTAGGTTTGTATTTGCATGCAAACGTTGCAACCTCGCCGCCAAGTCCCACAAACTAATTAGCGGAGTGCCCGTACTCTCTTATCCAAAGATGTGATTTAGTTTATTTAACAAAATAATGCCAATTAGCGGTAGGTACACGTAAATGTAATTAGAGTACACGTTCATACAAGATAGCTCACTTTGCATATATCTTAAAATTATTTCCACTACAACTACCAACTGCCGATTCTATACATAAGAAGTTCTATACTTATATTAGAATTTATTATGATGATATACCACGAAGGACAAGTATGAATACAATTTACGAGTAGTACTCGCATATATTTACACATATTATTTTATATGATACAAACAAATTACAATATTGTTATATGGATCCATTTTAGTTTAGAAAATATGATCTTTAACTTCTTTGAAAATTATTTTTATCCTCTGAAAGACGATGAGGAATCGAAAGTTCGAAAATGTTTAAAAATTTTGCTAATAATCGTCATTGATAAAAGAACTAACCGTGCTTATCTCAAGTCTATGAGCATTTCAATAAGGTCCTAAACATAGAGACTTCCATCACTTACATAGTCGAAGAAAACTGTTTACAAAACGAATATAATTCAGTTCCCGTAGCTCTTGTCATTACAGTATGAATATTTTCAGTAAACGAAGCTTTTAAAATGCTAAAGGTCTTTAAGCGAAAATAAAATAGAGCGCAACAAATCTTCTTCCCAACATGTCCCGGTTTGACACAATAAAAAATAAGTACTTGAAAACAGATCTGACAAGGGAATACAATGGAAATATAAAATAATGATATAGTTTGTAAATACAAATGTAGTGAATAGAATATCTCATACTGTCAAAGGGTTTTCTGCTCCAACACCCATCTATCAGGTTCCTGCTAACATGAAAAACATCTTACCCTTACATTGAACATTTACCCGTGTACTCGTCCCGCAAGACACCATCGTAGGTCAACAACCCTTCAGGAACGTTCAAACAATAAGATCCACTTAAGTCCGAATACAAATTCAAAATAAACATTGGTAGAGCATAAAACCACCGCTGCTATCCGTTGCATATCCGATTGGAGACTAAAATAAACACTCGATATACGCACTGTTATGGAATGTCAGCGCGGTTACCACGCGTTCTCGTTTGTTTATCGATTTCATAAAGATATACTGTGCTTCGAATAGGTAAGGATTTGATTATGTTCAAGTATATCTACAATACTCTCCAACTGCTGTAGTAGGTTTTCGAAGTAGGAAACTCAGACTATGCTCTGCTGTACGATGTCCAAAGATATGAAATGAGTACTCCGAAATTTATTTTTGCGGGTATTTTCTAACCGTGTATAAGGACCTTGAAAAGGTTTACTGAGTAACCACCAGCTCCAAAACGCTAACAAATATTACGTAAAAGGTACGAAAGTTCATTCAACAGTCGAACGAACCTGGATCGTGTTAAAAGTTATCTATTAACTTCTTTTGGATGACACATTTACATACACCTTAGTGATAATTGTATTTACTTAAAATAATAATGATGTCGCTTTGAGTAAACCCGTAGTAAAGATCGCGTACGATGTAAATTCGATGGATTGAAGCTATTTCGGGAGCACTTTACGGCTAACGTTCATTGTTTATGGGCATCTACTTAGCGTGTGTTATATATTAACGCGCCGGATCACAACATCTCATTGCGAGTGCGTGCAATGCCAATATCAGTATACAAATGATACTTTGTGCTTACTTTGATTATATCTTACATAGGAATAGTCTGGAACAACTTCATGTGTTATCTAATTCAAAACTATGCAGAGCCCGCGCTATGGTGACACACAGCTGATAAACAACATGTATGTTTTAATACGTATGTACAGATAATTTATATGCAAACACGTAATAAGACTGCCGTGTTTATCGAGTGGTTGCAAGCGCTACCGCTGTTCGTAATATCCTAGGTCCAAACCCGGGTCGAGTTGTAATGGATTTTTGTTACTTAGATTTTGTGTCCAGTGTAAGGCAATAGGCTCACCCTCTATTCCATGCTGGAACGTGAACGGAATTGATGAAACATGGGACAGTAGGTACTGCACTCCTCGGCCTACCTCTCTGGCGATTACGGGCGTAATGTTAGATTTCCATATGTCTTCATATGGAAATTATTATATTCCATATATATTTAATTGTCCTTAGTAAGAATTGAACCCACAACACCGAGCTCATCAATCACCACCACTAATCTCTTGACCACGCGACAAACAAAATACATCGTTGTGCTACCAACATTGTATTCAATAAATTCGATGCCACACTTAAATTTTACGATATATCAAATTACTGAATATAGCTGGCAGTGTCAAGTCGTAAATTGGTCTATTGGTCTTCACCTACGCAGTGCGATATAATATCATTGGCAGGAGGGAGGAGAGCGGGCAGGGGGAGTCATTGACCATGTTTCTATCAACTCCAAGACAGAATGAATATTGCGTACACTTATACAATATTTGTAACCAGAGCGTCTTCCACACCTGTGTGTTTAAAAATTAGCTGCCAAAATTAATCTGGCTTCTGGAAAAATAGAATTAATGAATGAAAACCTAGTAACATGCTCATAGCCAGCGTTTCGATTGTGACAGTAACAAGAAGGAAAGTTATGACAATTAGAATCTTTACATAATATGTTTTGTGACTTTCTCTACCCAATTTTATCTAGGTTTATATTATGTTTTATAGTACATATTATTGTATTAAAATTAGTTTTAAACTAAAACGAATTTAAGTTTTTATAGTGGGACGTATCCAGCTTCTGCCTGCAGTCTTTCGCAGATCGTCATCCCACCTGGCCGTAGGGCGTCCTACACTACGTTTGCCGAGCCGCGGTCTCCACTCCAGAACTCAAGCCGAGGACAGGGCGCAATGGCGCTCTTTGGGGGAGGCCTATGTCCAGCAGTGGACATAGGCCGATAGTGGCTGATGATGGTGATGAGTGGGACGTAAACGTAACTAGTGAATCGTGAGAAAATTCTGCATTCCTCTGCCTACTCCTTCGAGTATTATAAGCGTGAAGGTACGTTTTATGTTTTTTTATACTAAAATACATTCAAATAGGGTTGATGACTGCAATAATTTTAAAAATACATATTTTGTTTATTTTAAACTGAATTGTTACATTATTATAGGATTATTTTTTTATTGCAATAATACAACCATACGAACCATTTATAACTAAATAAAAGTATATTATAATAAATAATACTAAAAAAACACAAAAAACAAAATATGAACAATTTGTACTGGCCACTAAAAGACAAGTATCCTAGCCGTATAAAAATGATAGAACAAAACTAATTGTAACGAAAACTATCTTTATTATATCTTTAAAAAATAAGTATAAATTGTTCTTTTAGTAAATTAAAAGAAACATACCGGCCGCAAATAATGACCACTGAGCTATTGGCGAATCTACCTAGTCCCGTAAGCTGTGAGAACATTCTCGAAATAAGTTAATGTTATCTCTTGTCTCGTATGTAAAACGTCAACTTTGTGCATTCCATTCGGATATCCCGGCATCTGTAAATAACCACTTTTGTGCAGTCCGCGCACGTCTAACCTACTTCGCCTCTTCAGCACATCCGTTTCGTTATAAACAGCTTAAAATTTATTAAATTTTATACATAAATATTTCTTATAATCGTTTTAAAATAATATTTTATCGCATAAAGCTTATAAAGGTGTTTTAAAAACGTCGTGTTGAATTTATTATTATACGAACATGAAAGTTGTACGAAATATTATAAAAAGTGAAAAAGTTCAGTCTTCGTTAGGTGCATAATTTTATTCTTAAGGTTATTTTAGATAATTTTAATAACATGTAAAAATAATATTTATTATATTGTCAATAAAAAATAATTTTAAAAATAATGCTGCAACTTATTTTTATTGAGAAAAATTATACAGTTCCGTGAACTTATAAAAAAAAGCAAGGAAACAAGCGGACGAAGCTATCAGAGAATTAGCACTATGCCCATCGCGTGACCCAAATCTCGGCAGCATCCGTTCAGTTTAAAATAACTTTACATTCATTAACGAGATGCTCCTTAAGTATGGCATCGTAGTATACCAGCGTTGCTCGTTAATATCTATTAAGATAATTATGTTCCTTGTTTCTATTTCGTAAACGATTAGGAGTTCATAATCTGAAAATAACATACAGAAATATATTATTGTAACCTTAATTATTTTGAATTCGTTTATAATTTTAACGCTCACGCTTAAAAAATAAATTACAAATGTAATAAAATATTTTACACAAAATAATGTACATATTTTCGACAGTCACATTAATACTAAGAGAAATATACTATTAATATGTTAAGTATTTTCAGTTTTCATAATGTATTTTTTTCAAAATTCATTATATTAGATAACAAATGTGCGGTTCATGATAATATTATGTTCTTCTGCAACGCAATATCGAAGCAACAATTTATGCACCGTGACATAGGTTATCTTTATTTTGATTCTTCACGGAAATGAAGCTTCAGATTGCCAAACAACATTTTATATGTTTGATACCTAATTTACTTGATATATACATTATGACAACTCTGAGTATAACAGGTACTTAGAAGTTTACTACAATCAATCCTTAAACGTATGATAGATTTTGTGGGACTCGATTTAATAATTTAAGATGGATTTATATGTAAATGGCGGTCAATCTGCACTAAACCGGATCGATGTCCGCAGACCGGGCCTAACGACAGCTACAATGGAACAGTTGGTTTAATAATATAGTTTAAGGCACAAAACTATTAAGTTGTCACTATTTGGGTCGAATATTATATACCATTAATATTAGTTTATGTGAAATGAAGAGCTAATTTCCTATATAAATCTTGTAATTTCACGCTTCCAAATCTATGTATTGACGAGTATCCATATCTGTTAAAGTTTCGGTTTTTCAATTTTTTGTCGCACTCATGAATTACACATAGCGTTATTGAACACAGCGGTATTTTACAAATTGAGTTTGGCAGACGGCAATAACCACCTGTTGGTAAGCGGTCACCGTCGCCTATGGACATGTTGAATACCAGAGGAGTTGCCAATGACATGCGGACTTTGAACGAGAGCATTTATTTACTTTCAAGACGTATTCTATTCATTGTCAAGCCGGTACGTATCTTTAAGGTGGCCACCGAGCTAACGGTGTCACACTACACGCTGAATGGAGCTCAGTTTTATGGGTTACCTTATTTCAGTAAACTTACGTAAACTGTCAGTAATACCGGCGATAAACATCGGAAATTATGTTAACATTCCGTAAGTACTTGAATGCAACGGTACGCGCTCCTCAAATATCAATTTTCAACCTTGCAATTTATATAATAACATGTTCGCTAAGTGTTTTGATGGCGTCCCTGCGTAATAAAAGATTTCGGATTTTGTAAAACGGCATTCTTTCAAAATATCAATGATGTTCCCATCTTCTCATATTATTATATATTATTTCCTTACGAAAGCTGGACACGAAGTCTACTTCGGTGCTTATGTATGGTTTTGTGGTTATCTTATGTGGTTCACCAACTTTCATTTAGTAATTCCTGTGAAACGTGGACCTAATTGCATATGCGGTAGAGTTGGACCATATTTCTCTCCAAAATTCTATAAATCGGAACGATACAAATATAAACGATTCTCTACGTAAAACGATAAACGTAAAAAACGATATCCTGCTGATTTCGCACTTTTAAGAAAATACTATGCAGCACTATAATGTATATAAGTTACTCAGTTCTTTTTCACTGTACTATATCAATTGATATTTTATATTCGACGTTTATGTTGACTGCCTCGTTGGTTGTTGCAAGTGCGACTGCCGATCGAGAGGATCGAGAGGTGCGACTGCCGATCGAGGTTCGATTCCTGGATCGAACACTACAAAATTTCCTAATTTAGATTTTCTAGTAGTGCTTCGGAGTCAGGATATGTGCCCGATGCATGGCAATAGCCTCACCACCTATTTTATAATGAGACGGAAACGTAACTGGTGAAACGTGGGAATGTTCTGCATTCCTCTGCCTACCTCTTCGGGGATTACAGACGTGAAGTTACG
>DWEJ01001975.1:0-12115 GCA_018245835.1 Mysoria sejanus stolli | reverse complement strand
CCCGATAGATGGCGATAGGCTCACCACCTATTCCATAGTGGGACGTAAAAACGTATGCGGTGAAACGTGGGAGTGTTTTGCATTCCTCTGCCTACCTCTTCGGGGATTACAGGCGTGGAGATAGGCTAGTAGGTATACGTTTTGAAAAACGAATGTATTATTGCAAATGTAGCTCTCATTTGTATAGCATTCAACAACAACAATTCAAAATGCCATAAAACTAGTATAGAATTGAAATCTACTGTGGTGGTCATTTGTTAGACATAATTTTATAACTAAATGCCATAAACTTCCACTATTAAATAAACATTCTAAGAAAATAGCATCCCATATTTTTCGTTTCCAACAAAATGGCAGCCAGTTCACATTAAGTTTCACTTTCGCTCCGCCCCAGCACTGCAACACTACAAATTATAAAATGGCACTAGACACGGTGACAAAAAATGAGATGTACATTTAAGATGTGACCTCAAAAGACCTCTAACTCCAGGCGGAGGGAGGCGAAAGTTGTGACAACACCCAAAGTGCTGGCTGGTTGAGTACTAGCGGAGAGCTGATGAAGTGCCGCCGCGCTTTTAACAAATTGAATTCGACGTCGACACCAATCAACACTTCAAAGAGATGATTGCGTTGTAGAGATGTACGTCATACGACTCGGCTGAATTTACTTACAATTACATTTCGTACACATTGAACGAGTCGTGTTTTATTGTTGTTACTTACGGATTTCCATTAGAGTTGTTATTAGAAGGGTTTCCATTTAATATTTGTTTAATTACGTTATAATAAAAATAAAATAAACACAAGACAATACTATGCACAAATATCGTTTTGTTCATTTGACTGGCCCGTTGGTGCCGCGGCTAGCAAACCTGACTACTGACTATTGCGCCGGGGGTCGTGGATTCGATTTCCACCCAGAATAAATATTTGTGTGATGAGCACAAGTATTTTTTTGTGTTTGGGTGTAAAAAAATATATTTATTTAAGTATATATATGTAGTTTATCAGCCGTCTGGTTACCATACCATAAGCTCTCTTGACGCTTACTTTGGGATCAGATGGCCATGTGTGGAGATGTTCAAAGATATTATTATATTATTATTATTATTGATGTAAAATTAGTGTAGTCGTATACACTTATGTTGCTATTATAATGTCACATAGTTATATTTATGAATGCATTATACTATTTTTTATTTAATTTATTTAAATCATTCACGTCAAGAATCAGCCGATTCTCTTCATGAAAAAACTACTGAGATGTAACAAAGCGCGTTGTCATCGTTCTGATTAATGTGCTCTCTTTTATTTCACGACCTTTAATATACTAATTTTCACGGATTTTGAGATTAGCAATTTCTAAAGTGACAAATTTACACAAGTCTTCCAGTATTAACTCGTCTCGTTAATCGAGTAGTTGCAAATGCGACTGGTGACTCCTGGTTCGATTGCCGGGTCACGTACAGTATTTTTTTAACCTGAAATTTCTATTTATGGCTTGAAGTTTAAATTTTTGCGCGGTGTATGGCAATAGATACAACACTTATTCTACGATGATAACGTAATTGGTGAACCGTAGAATACTGCCTTACCAGAGCTTCAAACATTTTTATCTATTATTTATATAACCGAAGCATTTCAATATTATTGTTAAATTTTAGTTATTTCATCACATCTTGCTCTATGTATTATCTATGTACCACATTATGTATTATCACCATTATGTACGAATGCCGACAAATTTTCAGTAGAATAGAAAATATGCTTAATATTTGCACACGAACACAATCCTACGCAAATATTAGGTACTACAGAACTATCTCGGTACCGTGCGTCCTCTTCAAATAGGCGACCTTAACCGACCTCTGCGCTTATCGCGACCCCAATATATTTTCCATAACCATAAAATTTTCCGCATAAATATAGAGATAAGTTTCAATAGCTCGCTGACTGGATCTTCGATGATGTTTTATCTTCGTCCGCTGGAAGAAAATGCTGAAGTTCAAAAAGGTTTCATCACGAATATCGAATGTAGAGAAGAAATATTTTAATTTAATATTACAGTAATGTTTACTTCTGTCAAGAGTTTCGCAAACAATATTCATGGGTAACATTTGCCTCGCAGTTTCAGATGCGTACGGCAAATCGGATCACATTATATACCGGGATCAATTGCGTAGTTTTTGAAGGATAACATGTGACGCCAAGGGAGGTTTTCGTGATCCAACGGCCGTCCCAAACAAAGCTCAACTTCCATTAAAGCTCAAAGTGTAAAAAGAAATACAAAACTTACAATTTTCAAAGGGATCATCCCCTTTATATTCCCGTTTTGTTCAAACAAAATGGAAAGCTCGCGTTGGATTGTGTTTGAGTGTCAAAAAAGTGAGTAAAAAAATTGCCCACTAAAAATAATTTCTTTATTCGTAACGGATTGTGAACGTAATGCTGAATTTTATTACATAAAGATCTAGGTGTTAGAGATTCGGGGATATCGATATGTTGAAATATAGCGAAGCCTTTAGCCATCTTTTCGTATCTTGACCAAATAGGTCAAATACTAACTGATGAGGAAGTCAGAAGTCTCCGAAACCGGCGTTCATGTATGGAGTGATGAATTAAAAGAAGTACATCAAGTTTCTAATCATATTTAGCAGTATCTGCTTTCTGCCTACCCCGTGAAGCTCCAGGCGTGATGTTATAACAATAACGATACATTTATTGATCTTAACCCTCATGAATACTAGCGATATATCGTATTACCCACGTATATCACACTATCATACGTGTTTGTCGCGCCAGTGCGCTATTGCATTCGGAATGCATGCATTCCAATTCTTTCCCGTGCGTCATATATCTCAATAGAACTTTATTGCGTAAAATATTTATGGGCAGCAAATAAAATTTTCATATCAATAGACACTAAAATTCTTAAGAAAAGAATGTTATTTTGAGCTGTTATTTTTTAGAAATTCTTGTCATCATGAAAATTAAACGTCATGTACACATTTGATGAAATTTTACTATCTAATGAACTAGTTAAATATTTTTACGTCAATACAATTGTTAAAATATTTTTTTTATGTTGTTAAACCACAAAAGTTTATTCCTATAATATATTCCTATAATATATGTAATTGATAATGTTCAGATTAATTCAAGCCACCCTTTGTTATAGTTACCGCTAACCAAGTACGCTGCAGTACTAATCTAATACTGTTAAATATTATGTAGTAGGTACTACACTTAGCGTTCATTACTTGAGTAGTATTTTTAGTAAATGGTTCGATTTAATATATTATACTTTATATCTTTATTTATCGCTTCACGTCAGTTACATTGTATTGGTATTACCGTCAAATCAATTAAGACAACAAAGCTCTACTGTAATTAGATTCATTGTGAGCACTAACGCTTAAGTAGTAGGTACCTCTTAGAACGGCTCTGTGTGTCGTATTGCTCACCACAGACGAAGACTTGTATCCATTACCGCAATGTTTGATCTGCCGCTCTCAAGTTACGTTCTTTGTGCCGTTTGTATATTGGATCATGTTGTTTACAAGGAAACAAAATTTCTTTAGAATTAAAAAATATGTAACTCACGCCTGTAATCCCCTAACAAGTTGGCAGTGGAATGTAATACAATTTACGTTTCCAGTATGGAGTAGGTGAGTTATACAAGTCATACAATGGACACATATTCAGAATCAGAGCTATTGTTACGATATCTTGGTTAGAAAAATCCAAAAGTGACCGACCCGGGATTTGAACCCAGGACCAGATCGACAAAAGCTCTTGCAACCAACGCGTCCAACCAGGCAGTCAGATCCTCAGTATAGTCTAATTAAATGTTTCAGTGAAGTCAAATATAGAAATAACTACCTTATAATCTAGACATAGTATAATTCTGCAGTCAACGGAGAAATAGAATTAACGTTCATATGACGTAATTTGATTTGTAATCTGACGAATGGCACACTGTCAACAAAATTAATTCGACCTGGCTGTAACGTTTGAAACTTAAGCTGCCAATTTGTCTCATTAGTAACGTTACTGTCAAATGACGTCAGCATTATTACAACCATTTGTCATGACGTCACACACGAACCTGTCATTCAATAGGTCGAGAGGCAGCGTCAGCACTGCTGCACCTCTAAACGTCAATGTGTGCATCTGTTACCGAAATATTAGCTCTGCTTTGTTCTAAACTGCCAACGATATTATTTTGAATTTGGAACGTTATCATTTTAAAATCTGCCGTGTGGTTTGACATCTATATAACTGAGTTACGAATATATGCGAGAAGAAATGCCCGCCACGGATTATGAGCATAATTCCTTAGGTGAGACTTTGTACAGCGGTGAACTGCAATAGGCTGATTATGATGGTGAAATATGATAAATAATATTATAGTAATTAATTAGCATCTTTGAATAACGAAAAGGGTTATGTTTTAATGCCTACGAGAATTTTCTTATATACCTGTTACACCCCTACAGAAACATGAGTAGATCTGGGGCAACTCATACAATCTGATGAAGTAAGAATCCAAGAAACCGTCGTACGTGTATGAGAAAAATACTTAATACAGAAGTGCGCCAGATGGAGATATTCAATCTGTGCTCTCTACACACCCCGTAACGAACCTAGCGTGATAATAATAATGACATTAAACATGGTCTTTATACACTCATAAAAGCAGTACAGCTAAATGATAAATATAACGTATGTATTCTATTAAGCTCAAGCGAACTAATTATTTAATGTATGTAGCAAGATATACAGTCGGTGCGGTTTTAGCTCTGTGCGGCTGCGTTTCGCCTTCACAGCAAGACGGATTGCATCTGTTGCCGCAATCGGCTTACTGCAAAACACTAACATACGATTAGCAGCCGTTCCATTTGTGTCTTGGTGTATGAATTTAAACGATTGTTTTGATTCATATGTAATCAAATCACATTCCGTACCTTGTCCCTAACATAACTACATTGTCACAAAAGAACATAATTGAGATACACGTATTTATTATTTATAACGTAACGTAATATTAAGTGAATCACAATACGGCTTTAATTCAACCAATGTAAATTTAAATAATAAAGGGGAAATTGGTATGTTCCTATTTAAATGAAGAGATATGGACTTAAATATCAATCCAATGCTAGACATAGCTGCCCAAGTATAATTTTGATGATAGTTTTTTTATGTAAATGTAAAAAAAATGTTAAATAAAAATAAAAAATACCGAAAATATTCTTTAAACATTGCTTTCTTAACCTACTACCGCATTACACCACGACTACGTAGCGAAACATTCCGAGTAAATACCCTTTTGTTTTATTTTTTTATTAAAGAAAAACCTTACTTTGTTGGAAAATCCAAATTGGTATAGACATCGGCAGGCTGCAATGAATACTTATTACCTGATCGCGTACATGTCTATTTTTACATGAAATAAATAAAAGTCCTAAATCCAACCAAACCCGTCTATCCGTGTATTTTATGGTAATGCTGACTAAGAACTTTTTATAGTAACGCTGACATACAAAGTCATATTTAATGCTGGTATTATACTTGTAGAAAGCCCTCACACACATAACGAAAACGAGAACGAAACTCAAATCGTAAAATAAACGGCTACATTCCATGTATTTGTGACGCAAACATGACATACTAAAGTATTTTAGTTTGCGCACGACTTACCGTTGAAATGTTGCAATATTTATGCCCGTTCATGTAATACTTGAGAATGAAATGTATTAAGAGTTTTAGAGAGAAAACATATTAGTAATAATATATGTTATTTATAAAACTTGCATTCAATGTCGTTGGTTTGTTTCTAATGCGTTTCGAACGTTGTGTATTAACAAATGATTGTAAAAATCATGCCGTTTCGAAAAATGAAGTACGTAACCAAGATTCGTACTAGGACTTACATTATTTACATATTTCGTATTTATTCGGTATCGTGAAGGGTTCAGGGGACCCGAGCGAAGCAAAATGTATTATCTAACAAAAATTAATGTGTATACAAGTAAATTAATTAACTGCTTCGTTAACTCTCATTTATAGTGTGATATACAATAGATTTCTTTGCCCTGCCCCGTTCAATAAAGTGTACAAATCAAAGACAAGACAAAAATGTAGATTTATTCTGCATTGAAATTGTCGCACAGAAATCTTTTGCTACTAAAAAATTGATTTTTAATTTCCACTCCAATGTAAAGCGCACTTTGCGTCCTGTTATAGAATTTTCCTGCATATTCCAAAGGATATAAAAAGTACAGCATTTTGTTATCCATCTGTCTATACCCAGACGAATTTAGCATTCATTTATTATGCATCACTTTTCTCAATTGTTTCTTCACTGCTGAGAAACGTTACTGCTACTAATCATATCATCATGACAACCATTCGAGTCTACACCTTCTTTCAGCTTCCCGGTGAAATGCGACACTTTCAATTCTTTCTAATATACAAGAGATTAAGTTATTCGTCTATATTCAGCTGATGTAGAAATAGGTGTATTTCTGTCAGCCTTTTTCTACCATACCATAATTGGACTAGTGTCTTCTCTCAGAATGATCATAGCCATAGTTTCTAACGCTGACCAACTGCGGATTGCCAGACTGTAGCTACTCCTATTATAATTAGTATAGGAAAGTTTAGTTACCACGCAACATTTCGCAACGCGCAAGAAACTGTTGAGAACAAAACCGCAAATCAATCCGTCACTCAAGTACAAATGAAACATCTGGATTGCTATTGGAACTCATACATCACAAAGTAATTTCGCGTCGCCTTATCTAACAACGAGTATACTCATGTTGTATAACAATTTAGTACGATATTTGAAAATGATTAAGCGTTTGTTATTCCCTGATCGTAACAAATAGGCGTCCGTGAAATTGATGGCAATATTCTATTTACCTTAGTTAAAACATTAATTGAAAGCTAAGGCAATTATTTGGTAGAGAAGCAAAATAACATATACGTTAAACTACGTCTCAATAAACAAAAAGACCTTTAAGATACCGTATTTCAAATCAAATAATAATAAGCTTGTTTGATTTAAAAATATACAAAGTATTTAAAATGTAATTGGAACGAATATGACATATAAAAGAAAAAATACGTCCATAATCGCACTTGTGGATAAGTCGATATTTATAATGTTCACTTTACCTTGCTCTAAAATATTCCTGAATATTTCCATAAATTAATATTCCCACAAAGTCTTATTAAGTCAAATTCCTTATAGATTTCACACCAAATAATATTCCCACCTAACTCATTTCCACGGTTGTACTTTTGTACACATACTGACAATTTTCAAAAGCGTTAACGTAAGGTGCATGTTAATACAGTGTATACTTGGATGCATGAACGAAGATGGGTTTAATCGGACCGAGTCAAAATTGCTGAGTTCAAAATGTATATGCAAAAGCCAACCATTTGGTCTCAATATCATTGGAAACAGAAATGTCGTGGCACAAGGACATAATCAGAACAAATAGAGAAAGTAACAGAAACAAAAATACTCACGTAAATAGGGTTGAAATAGAATCGATAAGAGCAATAAAATATCTTATGTCCAATACTATGACATATGTAGACGACATATAACATTTAGACAAAATGAAAATATCAACATCTTCATCGGCCTGTCCACTGCTGGACACAGTCCGCCCTTGAGGGTTTTGGCCCATATGTCCCACGCTGGGCGCTTTGAGTTGGGAAGAAAGAGCACAACTTCACTCATCGTCTGCGCTGCTGTCCATAGCATTTAGCTATATGTACTTAAGTACATCGCACCTGGTTTCGTCTTCTCTTACAACACCCTGTATTCCAGCACAAGGTCGAAGAATGTAGTCATAATCTGCTCCAACGCTCCCTAAAATACATAAAATCAAAGAAAGCAAACAAGTTAAAATAATTTACTATTACCAAATTGGTTTATAGTTTTTTAATATTTTTATGATCTTCGTATTACACTGATACAAAAGCTAAACGCGAAATGAAAATTATTATAATTTCGTTTATTCCTTAATGTATTAGACAAATCAAAATGTACATTCGCAGTTAAACATCATCATCATTATGTTTGTGAACAATTCATTATTAGCACAAATCATTGCATCGTTGAATACGATGGCCCTCCAAAAAGAAAGTAGGTAGTTTAAAGCTACATTTTATGTAAAACTGTGTTAATACAACCATGATAAAGAGTTTTCTTAACCCTTTCTGGCCCTAACCCTCTCATTCTGATAGGAATCCATTTTCTAGCAATGGAACGATAACAGAGTCGAAAAAAAGATTTCCTGTTTACTAGAGCCAAGCTTGAAAACTACCAGTCAGATTTGAATAATTCATTAGGTATTCTATAGGCTGGAACGATGATATAACTGCTAGCCAGCCTTAAATATTGATATTTGTTAAGTAAATAAGTAAAATCGCCGCTGAAATGCTTTATTTGCGTGCGCTGGTTAACAAAGAAATTAATTAATTGTTACTTATACTTAGATGTAGAATAATGTCTGCGATACCATATATTTACCTGTTATAAATAAGCAACTATAAGGCATACATTTAATTAAAATTGAAAGATGATTTACGAGCTTTATTATACGGCTTGGCATATTAATCCTTATGAACGGAAACTACTTTATTTTAAATACAGTTTTATGAATCTAATTCTTGTCTGTTATGAAAAGTTATTAATTCCAGTTGATTAGGATTACCATAAAATAAAAATAATTCAATAATCTGCTTGAGTCTATAATATTGTTCGGTGCAGCGAAAACCAATATTTCGTAACTAAATTCACACCCCACACGAAAAAATGGCGTAATATATGGTATGTGTTGAAGTAGTATATCTATCTACGATTTCATTTTAATAATTCACGGGTGCAATTGCGTGGAACAGATAGTATAAATACTTGCATTGATAATTAAAATTTCATTAATTAGATGCAATTATATTAATATTTTCATTAAAAGTAAAATAATGTATGTCAGAAAAAATATAAAAGATAGGATCCTCATTTAGGTAATATCCCAAACTTTCTACTATACACTGTGTATTTCAATGAACTTAAGGGACGAACAGTTCGGCTTCCGCGCCAGCCACTCAACAACACTTTAAAAGACGCAAGCGATTCATTACTCATCATGCGAGCTCAATCGCGGATGGCACATCATCGGAGTAGTTCTCGACATGTAGAAAGCCTTCGACCGTATGTGACAAGCGGTTCTTCTCCGGTGCAAACTGCCATTGCCGCGCCAACTTTTACGGCTGATATCCTCTTCCGAAGAGAACTCAGACATCTAGGCCGACAACTGGACAGAAACACGATATATGCTTACCACCCCCGCCTACAGACAGATAGTACAACACCATGAGGCTGCGTCCTCATGAAGTAAAAAAGGAATCCTCAAGACCCAATACAGTCATCCCAATACAGCGACATTCATAACGCAGTGTCGGATGTTCATACCTCACCTAACTTCCTATGAACTCAACATTAATTTTAATTGTTATTATAATACGTGAACTTTTATTACCAAGATTTATTTGCTATGTTGCTATAGTATAAAAAATGTTATTCCAACTGATAAATTCATCACATATGTATGTAAGAGTTGTTTAGAAATCATTAAGTATAATGAAAAGCAATCAGTAATCATTTATTTTAGTATTAAAAAGATATCTTTTTATTACTAGAGCTCATAGTGCTAAAGAATGGTGCAATAATTACAATATTCACTATAAATTATTATTATTATTATTTATTTATTATTCTTTTGCACTACGAGCTCTAGTAATAAAAAGATAACCTGTAACTTGACAGCTGTCACTTTGACAAGCGAAGCGCAAAATAATTATTTTTGCATCAGACTATCTTAGCCCTATACTTTTCATCATTACGACAGCATTACGTGACCTGTAAAAGCCACGAATTTTATTGTACAAAAGGAGAAAAATACTTGAGAATAATTTAGGTACCACAAAAATGGAACCCTGCGAGAGAGCAGTTTAATTAATTCAATTAAGACATCCTGTATCGATCTTAATAAAAACGTGCTCGGAATATAAATTGCATGGTAATTTATTCCGTCTTAGTTGCTTTTATGCTTATTTAGTACAGTAAATTACGAGGTGGCTGTAGAAATTACTTTGTGACATTTTTACACAATTCTTGTCTTCGTTTATCGATTGGTCTAAAAAGGCATTATAATTGTAAGCTTGACACTAAAGACTAGTTTTGGAATATGCACTATTGGAGATATCATTCAGATCTTTATTGTTCTACTGTTGATCACAGGTCTTCTGTAGGAAAGAGATATCAATAAAGCCATAGTCTGCCATGCTGGTAAATTACGATTAGACAGACTTATAAATCTTTAGTTTCACCATAGAATAGAGAGTGAGTCTATTACTGTATATGCACACACGAACACAACTACAGACATCGGAAAGTTGCTTAAAATTCTAAATTAAAAAGATCTGACACTACCTGACCTGAGAGTCAAACGCAAGACCTCTTGATCAGCAGTCGCGCTTGCATCCAATTAACTAACGAGGTAGTCATGAAAGACAAGAAAATTTTATTACCTTGCCGATAATTCCCAGTATTTGGGTCGAATCATTTCTGACCGGTTGGCTAAAAATATGCACAATATGCACTATAAAAAATATAGGAAATCGTAATTTTTAATTTTACTGGAAACAATTTCTAAAGTGCAATATAAGTTCGGGATATCCAAAGATTTCGATCTAGTGAGTAAAATTGTAAAAAGTGAATATGTAATCGGAATAACAGTAACAGTTTTATACTAATATATTTGAATATGGGATATAGTTAAAATGTAATATATGCAGTGAAGCAGCGGCGAGCAGCGTGGATGGCAAATGGTGCAGAAAATGCAAATATAAGCCTCCGCGCCGCAAACTATCGCGTGCACAGATTTACTCACGATTTGCATACCCAGTGTTTTTTGGTTCCAGTCCCGCTTAAAAATGTACTCGTTCGGCTGAAGAAAAAAATTAAAAATTCATATCGTTATCAAATTGACGTATTTTTATAACAAACATGCTTTCAAAACTACCTATAAATGTGTTTGTTTTATATAGGGGAAAATTGAAAGCTAGCAACAATTACTTGCAACTCCGAAACCAGTGCACGTATGAGAAGGGAGTGATTGATGACTATAGAGGAACCACGTCAGGGCTGTCAAGATACAAATATTTGATTTCAATACTGTCTGTCTACCCTGTAAGGAACTTGGCTTAAACCTCAATATCTTGCCTGTAGCCCTCGAAAATTAAGAAGAGCAAGAAACGTTAACATTTCACAAGTTACTTTTACGTTCAATCGTGGACTAGTGGATGATCGTATTGCCATACAACGGAACAAATCCATACTCAGAGCCACTACTGGGAAGACCCTGGCTTTAAAATATTGTAATAATAAATATACATAATTGAATTTACCAAAGTATAAACACACACAGGTATTGTCTCTATACGTTCACCGCATTTTGTACCACGTAAGCAAACAAAAAGAGGGTCGACTTATCTCTAACATTAACGCTTGCCAACCTTCTCTTCAGCGCCGCACTTCCTCCTGACCACGATCAGAGCGATCGGGTACTATTGTATAACTTATTTTCCACCCTTGTTAACGGTACGACCTAAATATAAAATGTACACACAATACCAATATTTATTGAAAATCAGTATTTTGTGATTTTGCCTAAATTACCTACATGGCTTACATCCTATGGCTTATGGCTTACATTCCTTAGTTTTCCCATTTAATAATTTAATATATATATAAACACGAAATAGAATTTTTATGTTTGACATCTTTCGTCCTATCTCCAGTTTAACTTCACTTACTATCAAGTTATACGATTTAGATTAGTTAAAACTGACAAGCCTCTTGCTACAGTTCTATTTGAGATCAATTGCTGGTATCTATGAGCCGCGGTGCCTCTTATATTCGCCAGCTTAGTCTTTTAATACTCTCTTACTTATAGACATATATATATCCCTTGACCACCTGGCGTGAATATATTCACGCCAGGTGGTCAAGGGAATGGCAGAGAGC
>DWEJ01001974.1:0-12115 GCA_018245835.1 Mysoria sejanus stolli | reverse complement strand
TATAAGATTTTTTTCAAATACTTAGGCAGCTAAAAATTGTTTATATATTACAAGAAAACATATTGCACAAAGAGCATTTTCTATTTACAAGACTGTTTCTTAAAATCACATAATATCTGATCACGTTATTTTTTTATACATTTTTATGTTTCTCATTTATAACAAACGGTAAAAGTCTAATAATGATAATAAATTAAATAATTACTTTAATTTTAATATATCTATATAAATTATATTCTGACTTTTCGCTGAAATATTTTATAGTGGATCTGTGATCTAAGTTTGTAAAAAATTAGTCTCTGAATATGTATCAAATGAATTCCTAAGTATGTTAGATTGTATTCCCCGATGAGCTGTAGTGCTCCTAACGTTTAAATATAATTTTATTTCAAACTTAGTTTTTTGTCTTCAAACGAGCGTAGTTATTTTTAAAGAACTGTTTTGTGCCTCAGCTAGGTCTAGAAGGAGACGATTATTATTATTATTGTTTTTGTTACTAAATAGAAATAAAATAGAAATTAACGGATTGTTCACGTGTTTTTGTGTAGTTTGTTTACCAAAAATAACTATAAAAAGTTGTTAATTATTTCAGATATATTTGAAACATAGCAAATGTATAAGAAAACATTTTTTTTTTCAAGTATGAAAACATATTTTTTTGCTCTAATTTCTTTGAAGCTGTGACTTGTGAGCTGTGTGTTAAATCGTTCGTGGTATAGTAACAAAATCGCTTAACGTGTCCGTTGCGCACTTACCGCATGAGTACCGTTGCATGCACGCTTGCCGCAGCCGACCAACATGCACGTGATGCGCGTGCTGCGCAACGCGCCGCCCTCCGACGTTGTTAAACACAAATCCGACAAGGTTAGTGCCATTCGCCTCTGGTAACGTCTCTTGCGTCACTCGCCTCACTGCTACATACATCTCTTTATTGTATATAGCGAATAAAATTACAACAAACCCCATCCCACATGCCCAACGCGGCGATTGTACACGAAAACCCCAAAATAAAAGTACCCAACGGTCCAACACTATTCGGGTCATGCCAAGAAACATATGTGTTAAACAAATGAATCAATGAATGAAATATATGAATTACGAGTAGTTTGTTTCTTTCATTGTGTACAGAATTAATGATGATTCAGGTTCACAGTATGTGCTACTATTATCAGTGACTAGTATTATCAACGTCTACCTGTAATTAATATTAAAAATCGTCAGTATTTTAATATTTACTCCCGTTTTATCCTCTCATTGTTCCGTTGGTAAGATATCCCTCATTATATGAGGAAATACTGTAATAATAAAATGTTCATTGTTAAAGTAATTCCACATCATCTCATTAGGTCCCATGATTGCATGGGTGGCGACATGTCACCTGCAACGTGTGAAGCTCACTACCGCTTGGCTATGCCTCATTATTTTCAACCATTTCTACTGTTTCAGTATCAGACATTTGTCTGTTCTCAGACAAATTATTCTCACTTGCCATTATTAAAGTTTATATTACATATTAATTTTATGTAGTTTTTTTATTTGCACCTTTTGTTTTCTCCAGTATTTTTTTTTCTACTAAATTAGTTTTATAATATCCCTTGTTTTCAATAAAACAGATCACTACTCAGGCCGCGACTCGGACAGCTGTGATCTGGAGGAATGTATACAAACTGAAATGTATTAAAGTTTTTTGTTATCTCTGTTACTATGAAGTTTGTATTAAAAGTAATGTTGAACGGTAGTAATTATTATCAATATTAAATTACAAGTTACCTATTTAGACTAAAAATAGCGACATATTCTTATACTTCTCAGACATTAGCCTATCTTTATAATTCGTATCATTAAAACTTCTTCATTGGTTTTAATATAAAAACACCATACAGACAGCTAGTGATTTCTATATTTATAATACCCGCATGGAAAGGTGGTGATTTAAGTTCATTTTATATATAAGTCATCACACATTCCGCTAGCATTGTTTAAGTTTCATTGGTACAATTACAATACTGTAATGTAATGTTATTAATCGTAATTCTTACTTATTAGTTAAATTAAGTATGTGTACTATTTAATTTTTGCTAAACTTTTTTATACTTATACGTGTAATATACATTAGTAGATGTGATGTTGATGCTATTAGCTTACACAATATATTAAAGTTTGATATTGTTATGTTTCAGTCTACGCCGGTGGGCTCGATTCAAACTGGTCACGAGATTATTGTGTCGCCGAATCGCGACAGACATCAGCCGTTCCATAAGGTTTTGTTTCATTTTTATATATCATATGAAAATTAAAATAATTTACTATTATCAACAATTTCTTATATAACTTAAGTTGCATTAGGCGTGTTCGCCTAATATTGAGTGGTTAGTGTAGTCATTAATTTGTATATTCAACTGTTAATTGTTTTTCTGTTTATCACAATGTGTCCAGTTTAAGTTCCGCCGCTATACAGCAAAACATAGTGGTGATGAGTGGTTAACTGTTCTATGTAAGAAGAATTAGTTCTATTTTACAATTGACCGCATAAGTAATTGCAAACTATAAAAGCAGAATTTGTGGTGAAGTTTAACTTTTCACTTTTTAAACTTTACTTTTTTAAATTGATTTTATTAATTAATTTTCTAACAAAGTTGTGTAAGTATAATCGGCCAAAAGGTCTGATGATATATTAACGTTTATAAAATTAAATCAAGATCAGACAGAAAGTGACTACGAATTAAAACATGAATAGTAAGGTTTTGGTAGTAGTGCCTTCGGTGATAGATGTACCTTTAATAGCAGTTTTTATAATTTTATCTAATGTCTAATTGTATTGATTTGTTCCAATTATATTACCCCGCATGTACAGTTTGAAAATTAGGAAGACTTGAGAATAATTATAATAAATCATACAAATTTTAGATGGGTGAATAAGTATTCCACCTTTTTGGTGCAATATACATACATACCATAGTGTGTTAATGATTTTCATGATTTTTTCATGAGATTCTTGAAAAACATAATCTAAAATATGTCTCATGATACATGTAGCTTTAGGAAATTGTCAAGTAATGACATGATAACAATGTGAAAAGAATTTCTTGAGCTGAAGATGAGGACATATAAATAATATGACTGACATTTGTTATAACCATTTTCTTTCTCAATGTCATGTCCGTATAACTAGGTAGAGATGCTTAATTTTTTTTTATGGTCACAGGATGATTTATTTGATGTTATGATTGGTATGGATGAGGACGATGAAGAAGCGCTCATCATCGAGGTTTGGCCCACAGACTACCACCCTGTTTGATTTTCCGTTTTTTTTTGTTTACTAGATCGCTAATCCATGCTATACGCAAATTTCTCCGACTTGTTCGTGTTGCCATTATGCCCTTTATTTTGTTTTTTGTTTAAAAGTGTTGCCATTTGCAAGGTTGATGTTTTCCTTGATTTTTTTATGATTGGACATTTAATTTTTTTCCATCCAATTATTGTTTTCTCATTTGTGTATTCTGTTGTTTTTCGACTCGATTTACGTTTTCTTGTTTTATTAGTTTTTTAACGTCATCGATTACAACCAGTCTGGGGTTGTTTTATAAATATTTAATTTTTAATTCTTCTGATAATTAACTTTCATACTAGGCACTTAAAGTTACCGATACAGCTTCGGCCTAGGTTTTTGGTGTTATCATCGCTAGTTTAACCTGTTTTGTGTGTATTTTGGCCGCTACCAACACCTTGGTGTATGCTTTTCAGTGTATTGTGCATTTTGAATACATTCTTGACATTACAATATTAAAGGATTGTATTTGAATAATTTTTGAGTGCAGAAATTGTCGTGAGGTTAATTGAGACATCAGTTCGTCTCGTACCTGCGATCTATGTAAGTGTGAACGAACTCGTTTTCAGTTGAGTGAATTTGAATCGTAATCATTTGTTTTTTATATGCTAATATTGTCCTTTCCCCGACATTATAACTACATCGTGTATTTAACACATGAAACATCAATTATATTATAACCGAGGCAGTTAAAAAATTCGTAGAATTGCGCAGTTCTTAGGGCATCTATGACAAGGCAGACATTTGTAAATTTACTTTGATGCTAATTGACTGAACTATTAATCTTATTTTGTTTAAAAAGCAACGTAGCCACTATCTATTCCTTTTCAAGTTTTATAATTGAGTTTAATTGACTAAACTTATTTTTTTTAAATATCAGAATCGACTTTTTCGTAATTATGAACTGACTCATGGACTGAATAGTTTCCAATCTTTCAGAATATTAGTATCGTTTTTATTTTTGGCATTATAAACTCGCGCTGAAGGTATTTAATAAATATACTTGAGGGGCGTGAAGGGGGGGGGGAGGTTGCAGCTATAATACGTACTATAAAATTTAAAATCTCTTGGACCTTCGTAGGGCGCGGTGAAAGACACGGGCACCGGTGGTACGGCCAACACGGGCGGCAACTGGCCCCACAGCGGCAAGGCCACGCCGCTCACCACAGGCCACCTCACGCCCGCGGACAGACACGGATCCGTTCAGGTTTGTGCCCGCCACCGGCAACACTCGTGCCCATTTTGCAGTTTACGTTTTCTTGTACATGTACGCTTGGTAGGATGTTTTTAGAGGGTTTTATTACGACTTTTTTTGTTTAATAATTAAATTCACAACATCTACAAAATTGAGCACCTTGAATTTATTATTCGTTCCATGGATATTATTAATTAATATTATGTTAATGAAATGTGTTACTAATGAAAGAGTGAATGTATCAGATTTTCAATACACGAATAGTTTAAATCGAAAAAGAACAATTTCTATATAAACATCAAATCGTGAAAATTAAAAAAAACATTTTTGAATTTTTTCCATAAATTCACATTTTTTTACACTACCCTACTATTGAATTACACATGAAAATTTAAAACGTAACTTGACACTTTCGAAAACAATATTCACAATTCAGATTAATTCAAAAATTAACTTATTGTCATGTCAACTTAACATCGTGACATTATGAAAAAAAAATTAAACTTTGTGTTGCCATATAATTCGTATGCATGTTATATCGTTTATTGCTATTGTCGATTTATTACGATCTCTGTGTATTATGTTATTTTTAATCTGTCGTGGATGTATATTGGTGTATTTATTTTTTAGCTGTTGAAGAATAAGCATTTTCGGTATGTGAAATTTCCCGGATCCGTATCAACGGTCAGTTTTGAACATTTTGCGACAATCCTTGTGTGACTGTCTGCATGTGGCTTAAGATTTTGCGCTCCCGAGAGACTACCATCATACTTAAGCACTAAGTGATATGAGCACTGCCAATATTCATTCATACATTAAACATAATTACGGCTAATTTTTCTCTTAATGCTTACATCGTTATGAAAATGTTTGCGTTGAAAAATTACATAGTTGAACATGCTTGTTTTGTATAATTTAATCAAGGACATTGACTAACAGTCAGACGGACCACCTCATGGTAGATGGATACCGACGCTTATGGATATTTGCAACAACCAGGGGTGACCAATCCGTTGCTGGCGTTAAAGGAGAGCTCTGTTTGTGCTTTGCTTGAAGAACCTCGTAAACCCATTATGAGGATTTCCAGATATTTTTTTACAGATGTCCTATTTAAAAAATTATTTATGACTCGCAGTTATGATTTGACTGTAAAGAAACATATATTTTTTTCAATAAAGTTTCTAATCTCTGTTTCCGAATATATCTCCTCTCTGAATAGTCCTCATACGAATTTACACTTTTACAGACCAATCGGAATGAACAAAAAGAGAGACACAGACAAACACAAACATAATTTGGAGTTTTATTGACATGCAAAATTTTCACAGACCCTTAATAATGACTCTCGTCTTTGATTAATTTCTGTTTCTGTATACAATAAGCATTAAAAACAAATTATTTATATCATTTATTATTTTCATTTTTTTTATGAAACATGGAAATATTAACCCTTGAAGTTATATCTATAAGTTATATATAAGTCTTATTTATAAGTAATACGTCACTTTTTGCTTTATTTAATTAGTGACGATAAGTTAGTGCTTTTTGTCTTTACATTAACTAATATCACCTCAGCGCCACCCGAGAGTGAGGTTTATCAATCTACCGAGGAGGATTGATAACGTTTCTGAGGACTATTACTGCTTCTCAGCAATCTTTGCTACTTGGCATGTAAATAAAACATACGATATTTTGTAGCAAAACAAGAACACTTGAAAAATTTCGAGAATATTCCATGTTTGGTTTTACTGCTGTTTTGTTATTTCGGTGCTCTCTGCCTACACTGTAAGTGAGCTAGCCTAATGATATAATAATAATTATTATTATTTAATTCGGTAACATGTCAATGTCCTTGTTTTCTATAAATATTAGTATTTAATTCTATATAATATGGCAACTAATTAATGGAGTATCGCTTCGCTATGTTAAACGTTATATGTACACGAATTATTGAAGAGTGTGTGTGTGTGTGTGTGAATGTGCATTAAACGTCAATGCTTATGTGTGACGCTAATACTAAAAACATATACGTACAAGACTTAGTAATGATGGCTTTAAAAAATTTTATATTAAATTATCGCGAAAATTGATTAGGGTCATTATTGCTTTTATTTACTTAAGATTTTAAAATAAAAATTTAAATGCCTACATGTATTATATTTACATTGTACAATATTTTTTCTATCATTCTATCAAAATCATTTTATATGATTTTGAATCATCCAATCGATTAACGACTAGGAATTTGAATAACATTCTAGCTTTTAAACCAATCATTAAACACATATCCAGTAGACATGGCTGTAAAGAGTAGAGGTACAACGTCCGAAAACCGTCTACTAATTGGTTTTGAATCGATTTTACATCGAATCGATTTATAATTCAATGTATTGATTTCTGTAACGGTTCGTGATGTAATTGGTGAGAAGAATTCTGACCGTCGTGCTGTTTGTTCCGCAGGTGGTGAGCTCGACTAACGGCGAGCTGGGCGCGGACGACCCCACGGCCGGCCACAGCAACACGCCCATCACCCAGCCGCACCACGAGGTGGACGTGGTCGACGACACCAAGTCAGTGTTCCAACTGTATGCATTGTTCTTTTTTTTTTATTTATTATTTTAATTTTTTTTTCTCTTATTTCATCACCGCATTATCGCTCGTGAGTGTCGAGCGACACTCGCACGTCATACAGCCGCGACAACTGTACGGACGACGCCAAGTAACTTGTTTTTGTATTATTTCATCAATTCATCTTTTATTTCTTGTTGGACCATTATTGTCGTCTCTCGCCCATTGACAGTGTTAAGTGGCCACATTAGCAGCGGACGAGATCAACGAAGTATCGACTGGAAGTTTGTAATTCATATACCTACTGAAACGTTTTTATTTCATTGCTTCACATTCTTTTTTTTTTCACTTATTTTTCATCTCTATGAATGTCGTGCCCATCTCTTCTCACGATACGTCACAAACATATCACGTATGAAAGTTATATGTGTATGGTTTTTATTCAACAAATTATCATGACTTCATCACATTTTTAACGACATTAATCCATAACGTGGCTGTACGGAGGCCTCGGGGCACAAACACTCGCTGGTGTTCTGGGAATTGTATAAGTATGCGAGCTTAATTTGACGATTCCACCACAACTGTGAGTAAAAATAATGTTTTCTAATTATTTTTTCATTTGCGTACCGAATACTTTATTTTCATTTGTAACGCCTCTCGTCTTACTCAATGTACATCTCGTTTTTGTACAGTTAATTTTAAACGTTTTTTATCATTTTATTGGAATCGGTAATTACTATCGATTTAGTGTTTATGTATGTCGCCTACTGGGTGCAAATGTTGCACTTAAATTATATGAACATAAAATATTTTAGTCTTAAGTTATGTATAGAGCCGTGTCAGTAGTGTAGCAGGCAGACTATGTAAAATCGTCATGTAGGCAATCCGTCTATTCCAGATGCTGCTGTTTTTTCAAGCGCAAAAAGAAGAAGTGCGCGGCGCGCGCGGGCAAGTGACGAGCGCCGCGCGCGCCCCGCCCCGCCGCCCGCGCCCCGCCCGCGCCCCCGCACCGGTCCCTCGCTCACACGCGCTGATCTAGTTGAACTGAGACGATCCATCGCGAAAGTGCTGCCGCGCGTCACTGCTTACGTCACGGGCCGGTCCCGCGGCGGCGGTGACGTCACGCGCGCCGCGAGCCCGCTCGCAGTCGTAGCGTTCATACGCGGTAGACGACTCTCTTGAAGTACTACGAATTGTGACGTCAATCGCGGATGATCTCTCGCATTGTCACGTGACTCCGACTGGAACACGGACTCCGCACTTGTGTACAATATACGTAACGTTGACGTAGGTAGTATGAATTGAAGCATAATCGATTTAAATTATTGAAATTGACCAAAGGAGTGTTGTTGATTTGTTTTTGATCGATATTGATATGAGTTGTGTTTGTGCATTTTAAATCGATTAAGAATATATCGATGAAATATCGTTATACACTCATCAGTTGAGTCGAAGGGAACTTATACAATCGTTAATCGTGATGCAGCCACTTTTCGCCTTTGGTCGTCTCAGCGCTGAACATGACTTGGTTTCATTTAATGGATTCGTACGTATGCTATTTCTTTAAATTCAAATTTAAACATTCGTACGTATGCTATTTCTTTTAAAAAAAAATTAAACTTAAACATTAAAATCTGTATTGAAATACATATTCCAGTTACTTGTTACTCATTCCACATCTCAATACTTTGTTCTCGAAGCAATCTAAATATATTTACGGAAATATTTTGTATTTATTGATTACATAATACCTTTTTCTATAAGACGTCCTTTTTAAGGATCTTATGTGCGTTAAATAAGACTAATGTAATTCAATACATTGTGATTTTTTTTAAACCCGACGTACACAGACCAATTTGATTTGTAGTTGAAATAAACGTGTAGTATTTATTTAGTTGAGGGATGAAATTGGGTTAAATGTTCTCAATTTTACAAATCTAGCAGTTTTAGCGAAGTCCGAATGCATTAAATGTCTCCAAGTTGTAATTATATGTTATAAACTGATTATAATTTACAATTAAAAATAGGGAAGAGAAATATTATAACCAATCAAGTGATACAGTTGGTGAATATCCTTGCAATTATACGAAAGTGTGTCAATAAAGTAAAAATCGAAATTTAAAGGAGCACTATAACGCCCGAATTGTATACTCGGGAGTCGGTACGGATGCTCGGATGTGTGTGCCGAGCTGAACATATATCCTGTAGCTAACCAACTTGTATACATACATAGATATGCTTCCAATTATCTTCAAATATCACTGTTTACATAACATTTATAATCTATTTAATCAAAACTCGTATACATTTTTTTTTATTTTACTTAATTCAATTTTTTTTTATTTATTTACTAAAACCGCTCGATACATTATTTTAAGTGTATTCCACACCGCTGCAAAATGTATTTGACCATATTTTGAATAGATAATTATGTATGTTATATGACATTTGTTTTTTACTTTAATTGTAAAATTACATTGTATGGATGACATTTTGTCATAATATATATGTTGTCAAATTTTATCGTTTATAATCATTATGAAGTTGTACAATATTGCTCAGAAGGGAAGCCTCATAAGTGTGTGTTTATGTAAAAAAATGTGTAATTAATTCACGCCCTACATTTTATATATGGCTCCCACGATACAGTCACATGACATTCGGGCTTTAATACATGTGTTGCTAGAAAGAACTATAATTTAAACCATGTGCTTGTGTATAAACCTTCGCTTCTCGCCGTCGATTTGTTACATTGCGACCTGGAATTGAACGTAGACGCCGGCAAGGATATTATTATAATAATACGTTCGTTACAAAGTTTTATTTTTATATCGCCGAAACTCATAAATAAATTACTGTTCGAAAAATAATAGAAAAAATTTATATACTACAGTTGTATATTGAACATTTTATCGAGGTGTGCTACTGATAAGTTAGTTATACGAGTACTCGTTTGAATTTATTAAAGTGTTGCTCAAAACGTTATCGGCGACCGGCCCTCGGGCGGCCCGGCCGCGTGCATTTACCGCTACTATTCGACATACTTGAGGTTATAACATTGAAAGAGATTTACAAAAGTTGACTCGTGCTAAGGAAATATTGGTGTAGAAACAAAGTCCGTCGGCGCGGCGGCGCGCGCGTCGCGTGGCGCGCCGTGGCGCGGCGTGACGCGTGGCGCGGCGTGACGCGTGGCGCGCCGTGACGCGTCGCGGCGCCGGGCGCATGGGCGAGGTGCGGTCGGCAGTTTTCATGTTTGTGTTCCCGTCCGTAGTGTATTACGTTTCATTTTCATCGACCCCCTAATCGTATTTATTATCGTCTCCGTTGGGACGCGAGATTAATTTTACCTCATGCGAGTGCGTTGCGTACTGTCGCTGCATCGATTGTGTCCATTCCAACTCGTGTAGCTCGAACAAAACTGGAAACTAGTACATTATGTCATTATTACATTTATATCATAAACACGTGTAGTTATATCTGATACTTACTGAGTAGTTGTATATCGCTTTGTCCCGTTTATTAGTGACGCGGTGAATATTATAACATTTTTTTTATAAGTTCTCTGTGAATTCTTAGTTTCTGTGAGTGCAGTGTAATTATATGATTTTATTACATAAGTAATGAATTACCATAACATAGAGAATATCGTGAATATGCTAAGTTTATGTGTGTTTTGGAGCTCGTGGCCGCCCGGCGGTGCGTTGAATGTTGCGCGGGCCGACGGAGTCGTGATTGCGTTTTTGTGCAGGTTTATACAGCGATTTGTACGCTGATATTATTGTTCGCTCCAACTGTGATACGTTCACTGTACGTGATTACTTAAATTCCGTTCATATCACTCTTATTATATTTTCACTGTGCTCTAAAGCCTCCATCGTCGATATCGCTACTGGAGGCAAGGGATCCGCAACGTTCAACGCCCCGCCTATGATTATATGCATAGTATAGATATAATTTTATTTAGTCATTGTCTATACCTAAGTTCGATCGTGCGAGAAACGTGTATGGTAACATTATTAAAATTGGCTCCGTTCCTATAGTGATGCCACATACTTTCCTATCTTTATTTATGCCTATATAATTATAGTTTTAGTGATAAAGTAATAAATATAAATGTAGCGACTGGTGATTCGAGCAATAACATGCGAAACTTTAACAATTGCAAGTCTCCTTCCAGTGCGTGTATCTGTGACTACGGCAACGTCGGTCCGAGCATGATTGTCGTTCGTCGAAGGTGACTGTCGAAGGTGATTCGACGAAGTGGATGTTATGTTGAACGTGCAATAATTTATGTAGAAATTCATTACAATAGTTTAAAAGTATACTTTGTTTCAATCGGAGTTCCCGCCGGCCCGAGGCGCCGGGCCCGTCCCCTAAGACTGATCAAACATTTCACCTCGAGGCGAGCGCGCGGCCCGATGCCGATGTCAATTTGTGTAGTGATCGGTTCCGTTTCGTAGTCGGTAGTGTTACGACACTAATATATCATTTTAAATAGATTTACTATTCGCCGTCGAACGTAGGGAGTGTCGGCCGCGGCCCCGGCCGCCGAGCACCCTGCCATTCCTGGGTGTCGTCGTTTGGAAAGCAATTTTAGACATTCGTTCGAGGGCTGCTCGGCGCCCGCCGGGGCTCCGTCGAGTTGCAGCAGTTCGGTACATTACTTGTAAGATATTTAATATTGGGATGTGAATAGACTGAGGGCACCGCTGCGGCTCGCGGCCGCGTTATGTATAAATTTGTACAGCTTAGGAAACACATTTGTATATTTTTGCTTGGCGACGACGACGGAGAGGTTCGATAGATGGGATTTGCGTAGCTGTAAGGTTTGCGGACGTGACAACCGGACGGTATATACGCGCGGCCGACGTCCGCGGCGGGGCGCGGCCTGCGTCCGTGCGGCCGACGTCCGCGGTGGGGCGCGGCCTGCGTCCGCGCGAGTTAATGTATTGGCGACAAGGCGTCACGGAACGTGTTGGCTTTTTGTAAGATATTTTAAATTAGTCACAGATAGTAGTCAT
>DWEJ01001973.1:0-12115 GCA_018245835.1 Mysoria sejanus stolli | reverse complement strand
ATCCTAAAGTCCCATACTGTAAGTCGTGAGTTTTGTTGTGTGAACCTTTGAAATTAACATTAAATTACCTACATAATGTATAAACCCACCTTGATATGTACCTACTTTCACGGATTTTATTGCATTTAATTTTGATTATTAATCTATGGGAAAAATATGGTACATACCTAATTGTTTTTAAATAGAAAATACAGAGTAATTTGATAAAAACGTGTTATCATTTATAAGTAGAAGTAGTTTGCTATTACAGGATGAGTACATCATGTTGAGGTGAATAAAGCTATTTTTTTACCTGTATATAACAAACTTTAGACCAACCTTACCTGAGTATAACAAACTTTAATTTAACGAATTACTTGATATAACGAATATTTAGTTGTCCCCTTGTAATTCGTTATATCAAGGTTGCACTGTATATAGCAATTTGTAGAACCACACCATATCACTCAAAATTGATAACTTTCTACATAACAGGCGTAAACACACTTCCATAACATCATTGGCTATTGTAGGATGTAATAAGGTGGATACCATCTTACGACAAATAATTTAACCACAAGTCCTACTCCTTCCTTAAAACATGTTGCAATAATTAAAAAAGTAAGTGTTTTTTAATTATAGCAACATGTTATAAGGAAGAAGTAGGGCTTGTGGTTAAATTATTTGTTGTATGAAGGTATCCACATTGTACATAGAAAAATTTTAATACAATTAGCCACTGGGCCCAGCCTACGGCTGGTATTAATTGACAATGAATTTAAGAATTTAATTTATAAAACAGTGAAAGTGTGATAATAATAGTTTATTTCGGTTTCTGTATTATTACATTACTAGACATATATACAATCTGCAATAATTACGCTTATAATCCCTATCCCTGTAAATAAATCGCTATCTGTGATCCAATTAAAAATTGAGAGCCAAACTTGCAAACAGAGCAAAATAACTAAACAGAGCAAAATGAAATTTTGATATTGGTGAATTACAGGTTCAAGCTAAATATTCTCAGGGAACTTGGGTTGGGCGACTAGTATCTGATCTGGTACAGTTCCCGTCTTTGCCCACCATACCTGAGGTTAGATGTGATGTGGCACTCATCACTAAAAGCCATAAATTCTTTATGAATGGATCTGGTTGGCAGGTAAAGTTTAGCACAAACATATTTTAGTAATTACGAATTAAATTAGTAACCAAGCTTATTACAACTTTCTCTTTGCCTCTTATGATATTCTGGTAAGAAGTTGGGGGTGTATTCTTTCTCCATCCCTGACACAGATAAAGATACAAATTATGGTGCATTTTATTTTAGCACTATGCAAATACTATTGGAAGAACTACCATCCCTTATGAAATAATCCCTTTAAATCCTTTATAAATGTATGAATATAGGATACCCATATTTTATTTTCGTATACTTGTAATTAATTATAGTATGATACAATGGAAATTTTATTAAATTTGTGCTAAGGAATTCTTCACAAAAATGTAAATGTAAATGAAATGTCTGTCTGATTCCAGGGACTTTTGGGCCTTGCTTATCTTCCAGTTGGGGCTTGGGGTGAAAATGTAGTGGTAGGGTCTTGGTTAGACTCTGTTGAACATACTATGAACAAGCCAATATCTTTCCGATTGAATCTCTGTGGAGCTCAGAGCTCTACAAATGCTACTCACTATGGCAATTTAGAAATGCTCGGTAAGTTGAATGTTGCTTAAAATTCTGTCTCAAATTCTAAATTGAATTAAACATATAGGTAAGGTTATATTGTATTAGCCATCTGTATTTTACCAGCCACCTGTATTGTACTGGCCATGTGTATTGTACTGGCCACCTGTATTTTAGTGGGCATCTATGACAAATAGGATTGGTATATCAATGCCTAGAGACAGAAATAAACACAGTGACATAAATAAGTGAATATCTATAGAACAAAATTTTTTCCGTATTTTAATAACCTACAGAAATATTTATGTAAATTGTCATTAAACAATTTGTTCTAGAAAAATGGTATTTTTTTTAAATGATACATCATCATGTTCCTATTTGAAAATTTTATATCTATACAAATTTTCAGATGACAATGTGAAAAATAGACGCCCCACGTTCCGTACGCCGATTTTGCGTAAGCGTTGGTATGAAATCGGTGTTCTATCCATCAGATTACTGAACTCAACTACTATGGATATATCGAGAAATATGACAGACGGACAAGTTGACAATGTGACAAAAAATCAGGGTACAGCCACAGACACAAGTGTTCAAGATATTGATAAAGATATGTGTGTGAAGCTCAATGAGGAAAAGAGTATTGTCGACAGTGGCACGACTAATATAAGGCTGCCTGATTTGCTGTTTAGACAGGTGAAAAGATTTATTAATCATTAAGATGCATAATTGATATTAGGTAATCTGTTTCACTTTGCAGATTCCAATTTGCATTACAATAGTAGAAAATATGAAATTTTTTGTGTGTGTTCAAGGGGATTCGAGGATGGTTTAGATTTACAATATAACCGGCTATAAAATGTTTTTTATTTAGAAATCGGTAATTTTGTGTTCGAAATTACGGGTTTCTCTCAGCAGGTGGCGTGCGAGGTGTATGGTTGCTATAGTAACCAACGTGTTATTCAAAAATGGTCAATTTGTGATAAATGACGTTAGTTATTTTAATTACTTTTTAATAATAATTTTCATTGAAATGGTCCAGATTGTTATAGCTTATTAAAAAAAGTTTGTAATTTTCGAAATAAAGACGTCTGTACAGGACAGTGTCTGTCGGGTCCGCTAGTATGTAAATAAATGTTTAGACGACTAAGTAATAGATCTTGTCTTTTTTAAATTTAAAGATGTTCCTACACATTATTTGAGAATGTCACCTCACTTTGAATTCACACCTTGTTGGTAATAAGCAATAAAATATTTTAGATATACCCTTGACATTGAGTTCAATATTTTTTAGTCTTAAGGGTCAGATACCTACACATCTGACATTTTTTATAATCAGTTATTGAAATTTCTGTATTATTTTTTAATATGCAGTGTAGACTTAAAATAAATAATAATATCACCTACATGTTAATGACATATAGATTATAAACTATAGTATTCTGTATTTTTGTGTTTCTAGGTTGTGGATCAATTTAGAAATGCTGCACAAACATCGAATATGTTAATATTGGATGAGTTTTGGTATCATGGAGAGGTATGTAAAACACAGGTCATTAAAAGAGTAACTAATTTCAAAATATACTAACTGCCTTGTTGGCCGAGTGGTTGTAACCGCGACTATTAATTGTGTGGGTTCGATTCCTGGATTTTAATTTCCGGTAGTGGCTCCAATTCTGGACTTGTGACTGGTGTACCATGATATGTTTACCGCCTATTCCATGGTGGAACATACATGGAATTGTTAAATTAGGTCATGTACAGGCTCATCTGTTATTGTGCCTATTTGTTGTCTTTAATAAAATTAAAAAAAATATATTACAAAGTTTTAAAAAATATATCGAAAAATAAAAATAGTTTAAAAAATATACAAATCAATAATATTTATGTATTGGATACAAATGTAGACTCAATTCTAAATTCCCCATTATTCTTACAGGCTGCTTGTTGGCCGGAACCCCAAGAATGGTCTCTTCCCTGGCTCGCAATAGATCTGTTAAGCGTTGAAGTTGATAACCAGTATTTCACACTGGAGATACCACCTCAGGTAATAAATAACACATTACAAACACAATTCAGTCTGTAGAATGGTTAATTCTATTTGTTCCTTCAATGATATAAAAAGACAAGGTACTCAACATACCAGGTAGGTACTATTATATAGCCATTGTGCTTTTTTGTGAATAAAATGGCTACAATGTGTTTACAGAATTTCATGCGTGTGGTGTCCGCTCGCAACAACAGCAGGGAGAGTGGGAGCGTTTCGGAGTTCTGCTACAAGCTGGGCTTGGAGGCGGGCGGCGAGGAGACGGTCCTGGGGTACACGGCCATGGAGGGCTTGCAGGTGAGAGCTGAACTGACCTACAGTTTCTGAAAAACGGTTGACCCTGCAGGCCGTCCTAAACATTGCCCGTGTGAAATGTGAAAAACTCTGTGAAACGGGTTCAGAATAGCCACAAAACGGGGAGATCTGGTGATAACTCGATTTGCGAAAATCTTATGGAAACACTAAATGCCTATCGTTTTTAGAAATCTTTGCTTTATAAAGTGAGAATTTAAAAACTTGTGACATCCGCTTAAAAATTATTTGTAATGTGTATTTTGTTGAATTGCTTGTACTCTGTTTATGGTGAAGATTATAACTAGCTCATAGTTAGCATTTTGAAGAGCGCATTACAAATTTTCAGATGAGCTTTCATGGTTTTATATTGAATGCAATTTTAAGCCAGACTTAACGATGTTTGCCTTAGCTATCTACTTAAATCAAAAAAAGTGATGTATTTATTGTAAATCACTAACATCTAAAATTATCTGTTATATGTAAAGATGATTATTAAATAAAATTTCTGATCTTCACAGATAATCTTTAACAGATCGGCCGGCTGGATTGGCTGGGAGGCCTCTGACTGTGGGCCCAAAGCTCGAGTAACTGGACCGTACAACACATCCACATCGCTTCTAACGATGTGCCGTTTAAAACAACCAGTTCCGGACGTAGCCATGTCTATCAAAGCAGCGCAATGGACTCTATGTGTCATATCAATAATAGCAGCGGCGGTGCTGTTGTACCTACTGGCACCGTGCATCAAAATGTTGTTGTTCAAACCTCTGCCAAGATCTCAACAGATCTCTCTGTCCCAAGCTGCTCTAGTCGAAACAGAAGCGACATAGTCAAAAACCAACATCATCACGAGTCTTAATTTACCAGTCATGTTTGATGGTAAAATTATGGTAAGTTATTGAATTAAATTTGGATTCGACATTTATCAGATGGCTCCGGACCAAAATTTTAAGTGGTTTTACATCGGAAATCATATTGATGAGAGAGTAATATTTGTCACTATGAGCATCATTTCAATGCATATTTTTTTATAGTTACATATATAAAGGATGTCAACAATTTAAAATAAAAAAATAAGTTGGAACTATGTAATTAAAATCGAATGTATTGGTAATAAAATTCATTAATAATAAAGGAAGAGAAGCAAATAACTGTGTGAAATGAAAAAAAAACACGTGACATATTGTAAAAATTACATACAATGTAGATATACAATTTGGTAGTCATTAGAATATTTGTATTGATTAACCGACCTCGAAATATGTTTCTTTTGGTAGCTAGGACATTGTGGTATATTCGGTTTGAATGTTCCTCAATTATTTTTTTAATGCCCTTAATGAGTACATAAGAGTATAGTATGGTCTTGCCACAAAACCTTTAAACTTAATGCTTAGAATTATGTAACTTCATAGAACTTTAGTCTGTTTAATATTTACACAAATTTCAAATTTGCACAAATTTTAAATTTGGCTAGAGATATATACAGTGGGTGGCCGAATTATTAGGGCCACACATTTTCTTGTATTAAGATCTCCAGTTATTTTTTAAAATTAATAAATATTTTTTTATTATCTAGTTGTTAATTTAGTTTCTCAATCATACACTGTTTCGTATAAAAATACTTTATGAATATAAGTACTAATATCATACAAAAAATTACTCATGAGTTCAAAATACAAAGTAATATAATATGTATGTCCTTAATAATTTGGCTACCTACTGTATATTAAAGTATTTTTTACTACTTGGAATCTCTTTAATTAATCTAATTATCATAGTTGTCAAATCAGAAATTCTTGAAAAGAATCTATAGTATGTCTATTAAAGTTATTGCATAAAAAAATTAACGTATATGTTACTTTGCAGCGATGCACAACTGATAGAACAGGAATTAACGTTTTTAATCTGTACACTTGCATAACTACATATTAGTGCACGTTCTTGCATTCATTGATTCAATCATACATTCTATCATTAATTTTTATATCGCCTGAATAACACAAATAGACGAATAAGGAAATTTCTTTTTGGTTGTGCACAAAATTGATGCAACAGTATTACGTCATTCGAAAGAAGATGGCGCCACAAATATTATTAATTATTAATTATTTTATTTACCATGTTATAAAAAGGCATGCCGATGTCAATACGGCTCGTGAACATTGCATATTTGATAAAACCTAACTTTATCAAAATGATATTATGTAAGACAGTCCTGGCAACTATATGTTATAAAATAAGCATTAATCTTACATTATGTATTAGATATACTAAGGTATTAACCGATTGATGTGTACCGTTTGAATGAGTTTTGAGGCACAAAGTGTGCGCGTGAGTGTGGTGTGTTTGCACTTCAGTAAATCATGAAGTAATTTGGTTGAGTCGTCCTAAACCCACATTGCTTGATGAGTTGTGTAATATATTATGTCCATCCTCAATAAATTCGCTAATAGCACAAGAAAATTATAAAGTATATTAACATAAGATCCATAGTGTTGTGATGAAGGAATAGTTTTATGACAGACAATTGAGGGTAGTTTTGAAAATCATACGTAAACCATAGACAAAGGTCAATAATAAATTTAAATGACACCATGAATCGACTGTTGTGCACTTTTTATAAGGCACACTCATTGGTTCATCATATTCATACTTTGTTTCTGAATTCAAATGAGATCTGTATTATTGGTGCTTAATGTAAAAGGCACACATCTTATATTGTCCTAAATACTTACTACACATATAAACTGCTATATGCATGCTTGTGAACTTGCAAAGAATATAATTCACATTGTATCTAAACTTGCAATTGGATAAATGTAATCTATCACGACTCATCATCTGACAGTTTTATGGCGACTCGCAATGTTTACTTAAAATAAAATGGTTATTAAAGTGTTTTTTATTTCTTGAGAAAGTAGTTTTAAAAACTTGTTATACAGGTATAAAATTTTTTGGTTATTTCGTTGGAAAACAGGGATACTAAATGTGTTTCGAAATTCAAAGTATTATTGTAATATTAAAATTTATATCATGAACATGTCACCATTTAAGGTTTTGTACTTAAGCGAAATTTCATAGTCATTATTTTTACATTACATTCTAAGGTAGGATAGATAATTGATTTGTGTGTTTGCTTGACTTCAGTATCATTGTATAAAAATCCTCAATATGCAATAATACTTAATATTATCACTAAAATGTCTTAAACATAATTTTATCAAATTATAAAAAATTGTTTTTGAAATGAATAAAAAAACTTTTAGGCAGTTTGCCACACGCTTATTTAAAAAATCAAAGACTTCAAACTCAATTGATGGGTAGGTTAAACAAATGAAAACAAATATATAGTAGAATATTCATTTATTTGATCTTTCAAATATGTATTGTATGTCATACCTGTGTTACAGCACTCTGCCCCAACCAATTTAATTACCTATTTCAATAATTACAAGACACATGAAAATAGCGTTGAGAATTACTATAACATTTATTTTAAGTATATACATTTTATGTATTTGATGCTATTGAAATCTTAATTATATTTTGGTTTTGGGATATTTCTGTGTGTGGCAGACTAGAGTATTAAAAATGTTAGCTGATTTGAATTTTTGAATTCGCAACGTATTTGTTTATTGTTCCTATTTGTTTACATTTGGACGAATCAGTGATTATACTTTATATAAATTAAGACTTGATTTGTGAATGGACTGACCAATTAATGCTAAGCTATGAATAATGATCTTATCAGATTTATATTTACAATAAAGATTTGGTGCAAATTGATGGTGTTTTATTATTATCTAAAAAGACGTTTGGTAGTGATTGGTATTTTGTTACAATGGGTGGTGAAAGTTCCTGCTGAAAGTGACAGTTGTGGATTCGATTTCCAACCCAGGAGAAATAAATGTGTAATGAGAACAATTATTCCGTTTGAGTCTGGGTCTAATAATATCTACTATAGAAATGGTTATTTTTACATATAATGTTTCACATCCATATTTTACCTATTTATTCCATACAATTTCCAAATTACTTATTCCATAGTAGGACGTAAACGTAACTGGTGAAACGTGAAAGTGTTCTGCAATCTTTTATTTTCCGAGATTTATAAGCGTGTAGTTATGTACATTTATAATATGGTTACTATGATACGGGCTTTTGATGCTTACATTGAGAACAGTTGGCATTGTGGAGCTGTCCCAAGATATCGTTATTAAAATAACCTCTTTTTACTAAATGCATATGTATGTATACACGATAAACATATCAAAATATTTTTTTTTCTTCTATTTTTGTCTATCTGTCAGTCTGTATGTTCCGGCTAATCTCTGGAACGACTGGACAAACTTTGACGGGATTTTCACTGGCAGACGGCTGATATAATAAAGAGTAACTTTGGCTACTTTAATTATAGAATTCCAGGCGAACGAAGTCGCGGGCACAGCTACATATATACAGCTTGTTGTACACCTAAACCTATAGGCGCGTTGATTATGTGGTTAGCGAACTTGTTTGCGGCGTTAGAGGTTGTACACTCATTACCTATGATAATCATCTTCATTGTGAAACCTTTTGTCGTTTCACTGTTTGTGGAGATATTTAGCACGTTGGATTTGTTACTGAAATGCTTTGTCGCGTGTTTCAAAAGTGAGGTAGGAGGTAGGCAAGGGAATGTAATCCATCCTACGTTTCACCAGATACGTTTATGTCGCACTATGGAATAGGTGGTGAGTTTATTGCCATTGACCGGACATATATCCAGACTCAAAGCCATTATTAGAAAATCTAAATTAGAATAATCTATTAATGCTCGCCCGGGATTTGAATTCGGAACCTCCTGATCAGCAGTCGCGCTTGTAAACAACACGACTAACGAGACAAACATCTATATTTTCTAAATGTAGCAGTCTAATCTCAAATGCATGAGTGGTCAGGAAAGCAAAATTCTATATATCAATGTTAAATACGTAGTCGATTTAAATTAAATCACCAAATGCTTATTTATTGTTCTTATATTCATAATACATTAGACAAATTGGCGGCAAAATTTTCAGGGGCGTGGAGGTGACAGCTAAACACAGATTAATGAGACTGTAGACACTATAAATTTATCTGTCGTTATCTTTGCTGAGACCGGTACCTATTTGTACATGTTTTTTTTTTTATCTTTTTTTTAAGGGGTTTTGTCAATTAAGTGACCATGTTACCCCCGTATGGGTATCCTCTATAAAACAATTTCCTATTATATAGCTTATAACAGATTTGTATACAATTTCACCAGCCCTCTCGCTTCCCCAGACAATGGGCGGGATAAAATACTGTTAACAATACCCATGTCATATTTGCTCCAGACCGATGTCAATTTTTTTATCTCCCGTCTTAATGCTCCATTCCGAATACATTCCATCAGTATATGTTGCACGTCTCCTACAGCGTCGCACGCCGGACATATTGGGCTACATATACCCATTAAACTTTTAAATTTGTTTGATGGAATGTGGCCGGTAGTCTGAACAGGGCGACTATAAAACTTCTGATGGTACCTTCGCGAACAAATCATGGGTATTGAGGAGGCTGGCATTGGATCATCTTGTACCATATTCCTTTAGCAAGTGACCTTTCATCAAAGTATTCCGGCCGTATTCCCCGTATTAAAATACTTCATAACTGGAGGGAAGGAGGGAGTGCACAACAACCCTCTGCCTAATTCTTTACGGATTACAGGCGTGATGTTTCGTTACATTTTATTAAATATATTGTCCGAGCCACTAGCGCCATCTAATGTCCATTATTGTGTAAGTTGTTCATAATTACCAACGTCAATCCATACAAGTTTCATCGTAATCGGATCTATAGTTTCATAACGCGTGCAGGACAATCCCAATAGTGATTATTGTCCTGCGTTGGCATTTTTAGGCAAAAATACATTATGTTAACAACTTTAAACTGGATTTTTACAAAAATTATATTTTCTATGTAACAAATATTCCAGTAACATCGGGCTTGTAATCCCCAATCTGGTAGCCAGAGGAGGGGTCATGACCCCCTCCCAGGACCTAGATAGATCTCTAATTAAAATGGTTAAACAATGTTTTTATATTTTTTGTCACAATATAGATATTATTGAGGTACTTTGAATATTTAATGAATATAATACGATACTTAATTTAATATAATACGGTGAACACATCATTGGAATGAACACATCGAAAATGTGACCCCCCCCCCATTGCCCGGCGCCAAGGTTGAATCCGCTATGGCATATATTGCATAGACAAAGATCTGTACTCCGTGCCACTATGAAAATTGTACCGTCGCTTATTGGCTGAGTTTAATTGTTGATAGTGAAACATAATGTAACTAGTCCTTTAAATATTTAGTACGAGATAATTCGATTTTAGCAAGGTGAATATAGAGTGTAATTCAGTTACAGTATTACTATACATTGTATCCTGAATCGAACCTGACAAAACTATTGCGGTGTCATCAGCATAAGAAAATATTTGAACTACTACTAGAAAATCTAAATTAGAAAATTTTGTAGTTTTCGATACGGGAATCGATAGGCGGTCGCACTCGCAACCAACACGACCAACGAGACAGTCAATATGTTAATAATTAAACACCAAATGTATATAAAATAAACACCTTTTTTTTATTACTTTATACAATAACGCATATCGAAGTATTACTTTGTCATTGTAACATCCATAGCACTAAAAACTTTACATGGACAATTACATAATGTATGACAAGTGTATATTTGGTACATTAAAGCAGCTTAACAAGTTGCTTAAGTAGCAGCGTAATAAGGTGCACTAAAGATACATTTATTGTTCATAGCGAACGTATAACGACAATGATAAGTTGAGGGTTGTTTTGGCAAGCGTTTGGAACGTTTACTTCTATAAACTACTTTGTCTATGTACTATCTGTGCTACCGGAATAAAAAATGTTCATGCATGTATTATCTGTGCCTTAAAATATAAAAAGCGTTACATTATAATCTTAACGCAGGGGCAATATTTTAATATTCGCAGTACAAGTTTAAAACGTTACAACTTAATAATATATCATACACATATGTCTATACTACATTTTGACCACATTGCTGCTCTTCATTGGCGTAATTATATGTATGCTTCGTTTCATTTAAATATCAAATAAGAAATTAATGCGTCATAAAGCGGCAGCATGTCGTCAGTGGCGGCCGAACCACCGGTTGGCGTCGCTACTGTCGCCGTCGCGGGCTCTCGAGTCTGCCGGTGGCACTGACATATTACGAGTTGCAATATTTATGACGAAAGTATCACTTTTACATAGAGCATTAACTTTAACATCAAAACAGGTAATTAAATCTTTCCTGACATACATTCATCATCATCATCAGCCTATCGACGTCCACTGCTGGACATAGGCCTCTCCAATGGCACGCCACTGAGCTTGATCTTCAGCTCTGCATCCAACCGCTGCCAGCCACTTAGTAGTAGCTGTAGTGTAGGACGCCCTCCGGCTAGGTGGAGTGACGATATACGCAAAGTGACACATCAATGCAATATAATAAAAACGAAATCAAAGTTTGATACATGGAATTAAAAGTTTGGTTTATACGGATTAGAATCCTAATCATCTTCGGATAATATAAACTACTCAAAGTAGTTAATAACATTATTAAATTCATTCATCATTAATTTCACCTCATTTGGAATTAGTGCATTTAATATTCATTCTTACATTTAAAAGAAATAACTTAAACAAGTAACTTAAAACAATTCCTTACGAACTACTAGCGAAAACGAGCGTAAGCTTTTCCTTACGAACGACACATGCACGTGGCGTCGTGTCTCGTTTCGTATTGCCCAAGCGACAGGTGGTTGTTAGTTGCCAACAGAAACGTTTGATTGAATTAAGATGAAAAGAATAAGGGTTCAATATATTGTTTAAAATAAATCAAAATGTAGGTACTAGTTTTTATGTTACGACTAGCTGTGGCCGCGATTTCGTCCGCGTGGATATTTTTATTTAGAAATCAATTAAGAAAACATAAGTGTTTTAATACAAAATTAAATAACCTTTTTACTACCTAGCAGCTGTCGACACTGTCGCCC
>DWEJ01001972.1:0-12118 GCA_018245835.1 Mysoria sejanus stolli | reverse complement strand
TAAACGTAACCGGTGAAACGTGGGAGTGTTATGCATTCCTCTGCCTACCTTTTCGGGGATTACAGGCGTGAAGTTACTTTATCATTACATCGAGATATTTTTATCGAAACGAATTTATTATTTAAACAATATTTAATCAAATTTTTTTATTAGATAATGAATGCTATGTTTTAAGCAACTATGCATTGTTGGTGCTCGGATTACTCCTACATTACTAAGGATTCGACAAACACTTCGAAATATCGGTTAGATTATAAATGTTTACATTAAAAAAATCTTAATATTTTGTACAAGTAATGCAGGCAGTATAAAAATAAGAAAACTTTCAGGGTATGATTAGTTGATTGATTACGATTTAAATGTTGGGATTGAGTTCAAAGCCTTTATTTTACATCAAACCCAGCTGATCTCGCCATCATTGTCATTGTTATGTTAATTAAGGTATTAGCTTCACATTTGACGCATTTTACATAAGCCATGGAACTAGTTTGCGAAAGCAAAGCACTCATGATCAACCTTGTATCAACCCATTGTGTTATTGAAGGTTACATTTCCAAACGCTGCATCCAATAGCTTCTGTTTTATTAAGCATAAGCAAACGAGATTGTTATAATTCCAGACGTAAAAGAATATTGATAGAATTATATTACTCTCTAAAAATATTGTCTTATAGGTATTGCTGAATTGAACCACTTTTTGCATATCACTAATTAGTTACATGAATTGGTTATTATGAACGCGTGATTAGCATGTCCAATGTAACAATACAAATTCGCGCGATTCGTATTATGAAACATGTCAGAAAGACGCCAAAAGTTATTTAGTCATTAATATATTAAATATATGAACATAGTTTCAGAAATATAAACATTTAAAATAATATAATATGAATAGGTAGAACATGTTAATCTTATATACGTGAGAAGAGTACACTCGGTAGAATTTTTTTTAGAGTACTCTTTTGGGCAATGATTTTTCCTTGCAAGTCAAGGTAATAGGAACTAATAAGAATACTCATATATACTCCTGTATGCTTAACTGCTTTGCTTTGCTTTGCTTACAAGCAGATTGATGAAGATATGAGCCAAAATCGAAAAAATGTTTTTGAACTGCTCCAAAGATCTTTCACGACGTTTATCAAGTGCTATCCAGCTATAAACGGCTCTGATTCCTAAAAATTTATATGAAAACTCTTAAAAATTTAGGAATGTGTCACAACCAATTATTATGGATAAGCCATGAACCAATTGCCAGTTGCTTTGCTTCACTTTACAGACGATTTCGAACTATTTTTGAATTATAAATGTTCCTACATCAAGTAGTAACATTTGATCCGATTTGTAGATACCATATCGTAAAACATCTGAAATCACCGTCCAATTACATGATCATCTTGTCAATCAATAAATAAAACTACAGTTACGACATGTTCTTAGTACTTGGATCTTACAAATTAATTGTTCTGCTAATGCACATATTTTTGCATGTAACTCTAAGTGAGTTTCGGTTTTTTTCGGTATGGCCGACTAATTGCAGTTTTCGCAAAGATCTCGTACCAATCGGCCGGAGCTAAAGAAAAACAAAAACTAGCCGAGCCATTCTAAAAAACATAGATATGTCATTTACACTTTTAACAAGTATTTCTCATAACAAGTATTTCTCATTAAGTATTTCACATAGCAGGGCTAACGCCAACAACAGAACCTTGGCAACCATGGTGTCGTGTGCAGAAGAACAAATTGGGACACTCGCCGACCATGTACTGCGTATTTATATTTTTGATTATTGAATCATTTGCTAAAAATATAATCAATATTATCAATTCATAGTGACTATTAACAGGGTGTAAAAAGTTTTAAACATATAGGTATTATGTTTCTAATAATAAATAAACTGAAAACTGCCTCGTTAGTCGTGTTAGTTGCGAGCGCAACTACCGATCGAGGGTTCTGAGTTCAAACCCGGGCCGGATACCATTAGATTTTTTAACTTACATTTTCTACTATGGACTCGGAGTCTGGGTCTGTGCCCCGGGTATGACAATAGACCACCATCTATTCCATAGTGGGAAATAAACGTAACACGTGAAACATGGCATTGTACTACACTCCTCTGCCTTTGTATTCCGAGATTACAGGTGTGATATGTTTTTTATTGAAAAGAAAACGTATGCAATAACTATAATTTGAGGATTCTACTGCAATTAAGGCAATAACTCGTTTGGATCTAAACATGAAAGTTGACATGAAAGTTTTTGATTATCGAAATCGAAACGAAAATTTGTGCATTTCCATTTTTGTTAATTCTCGTCGACTAAGGCTAGAACTTCTCCACATAAGCATAAGCGGCGTCATGTAAAACTTCTTCAGTCAAACCATTAGTGACATCGTTTCATTCAAAAACTTCCACAAATCGAGCTTCATTGCCTGCACCGGAGGTGGCAATGCAGCTCTCTGATCTATCAACATCTAAAATATGCTCTTGATTTTTATCGACCTAGTTCTTCTTCATTGAATCTTCACGAAACGATTTTGTTACACATTTCTTATCGTGATGGCCAAGGAATGTAATACTTTGAAGCGTCTGTGTTTCCGGACACATATCCAACAAAACTCAAGTAAAACAACACCAACTATGATGCAACACGTTGCAAGGCTGGGTTGAGGAATCCGGTCTGCCCAAAATGTTTGGTTTGTCTAGAAATAATTTGTCAGCTATATAATTGAATTTTCTGATAAGATATTTGTTACGAATAATAAAGACACTTCACTTTTTAAATAATTATTTTTTTCTTTTATAATTAACAACAATCACAAGCAATGTTAATGATCCGTCGTGTATTCTTCTCATGGTCTTTGACCATGGGGAAACATGTTCAGGGTAGACCCCTTTTCATGTGGCCTCATTCGCGGTCTATTAATATAGACCGGTCCTTGGGTAGCTGACCTGGGTCGAAATTTTAGGACTTCTCAGGAATAAGACCCCCACTATCTAGGAGTGGGTAGGGCCTTCTTAATGTCTTTTTTTTTAATCCTTCGATCTGCTTTCCCTTGGGAGGGCTCTACGGTGCTCGGGAGGTCTGGTGTGGAGTGGCGCAATGTTTACCAATTGCGACTCCGTGGACGCATCTGCGGTAGAAAACAGCCGATCCGCCAGTCTTCTGACAAACGCTTAAACTGTTTCCACTTTTAGATCCCTGGCGATTATGACGTTCTTCACAAAACGGGGGGCGTTTACAATCAGTCTTAGCGCCTTGGACTGTTGTGACTCTATGAGTTGGCAACTAGACCGGGCAGTTAGGGCATACCATGCAAGGGCTGCATACGTTAGTTTGGACCTTATGTATGTCTTATAGACGCCTAACTTAGTCCTTAAAGATAATCTCGATGAGAGAATGGGTCGCAGCTGGCTCGTTGTAATCCTGGCGGCTTTTGCTGCCTCCCTTACGTGGGGGGCCATCGTCAGTAGGCTATCAATGGTCACCCCCAGGTATTTTACTTTACGAGACCAGGGTATATCTGTACCGAGCAAGTTTAGCTTGGGGGTGGTCTCTATGTATCCCGTGATATATGCTTGCGTTTTCTGTGCATTTGCTTTCATCCTCCACTTGGAAAGCCAGGTGGGGAGGAGATCAAGACTTCTCTGGATCTTGAGGGCAGCGAATTTGGTATTGAGTGACCACGTATAGATGGCCGCATCATCCGCATATAGTGCCAATTTGCAGTCTTCAGCTACCGGGATGTCATCAGAGTATAGTGAGTACAGTGCGGGGGAGAGACAACTCCCTTGCGGAACTCCAGCTGGATGTAATGGGGCTGGGATGTAGTTCCCTCCACTTTCACTCTGAAGGAGCGCTGTTGTATGAATGCCTTGATCAGCAACACCAAGCGGGGCGAACTTCTGCTTTCGCAAGCTTATATAGAAGTCCAGGGTGCCACACTCTGTCGAATGCCTTCTCCATATCCAGGAAGGCAGCCACTATTCTCTCCTTCCTGTTTATGGCGGCGGCGAAATCGTGGAGCACCCTAGACAGTTGCAGGAAAGTGCTATGTCCTGCACGGAAGCCATGCTGTTCAGGGCGAGGCTTTATGAATGGTGTAATGATCCGACGATCGCTCCGCCAATTGTCAGCCCATTTTATCCACTACCCTCCCCTCTCCTCTCCTTCCCTCCAACCAATATAGCTTTCATCCTCCAACATCTCCGGCTCCTACCCTTCAGCCAATATAATTGTTCGAGTCAATACAATTCCTCCTCGTTTAAACTTTGTTTGAGTCAATACAATTCCTCCTCCTTTACATATTAGACTCAAATTAAGATGTTTCACTATTCCATAGCAATAGGTTACTAGTTTAAATTTCCATGTTAATATAAGCTATCTATAGCATTATCTATTCCATCTACCATAACGTAAGTATATCTGTGCAATTTACCGACGGAAATAACAGACGGCGAAATTTCTAAAGAGATCGGAAGTACGTGTAGCCGTTGTGCTCGCAAATATTTCATTGCGAATGTAAAGCCAATATTGTTATTTAAAATCCACTTCCTCTAAGTTAATTATCAAACGCCCGTTGAAAAAATCGCCTGGAATACTAAATATAAAGTGACAATATTCATTTTCCACTGAAAAACAAATGTTGAATAAAACCTGTATTATGTGGCCAACGTAGTTGACGAATAAAATTCACAGTCTTGCTGATAATAAGCGCTGCAGTTGAAACTTCATTGTTTTAGTCGAGACTCACTTTTAGAGAGAGAACCGTGTTACGGTGACGTTGCACAATAGAGAATGAATACGAGATACGAGTGAACTCACTACCCAGAAAAATTTTTGCTTTTTTTATACGTATTATTTATGCAAATATATACATATGATAGTCTGCCAACCCGCACTTGGTCAGCGTGGCAGACTATGGCCTTTATCCTCTCATTCTGAGAAGAAACCCATGTTCCAATGGAACGATAAAAGGGTCGATATGTATGATAAGTATACATATGATGTGAATTATTTTTAACATCAAAAACATAACTCATTGTTAGACGCTGTTTATAGTGGATGAATAATAATTTTTTTTCTTTATTTTTGCTAATCACATATGTGCTACCATCTACGCGTTACAATTGACAACTAGGCAACGCAGTAATCCTGCCATCTAGGCGTTAGCATTGCTAACTAAACGAAAGTGCTGTCATGTCATGTAAGAATATAGTACCATGTGTCAGTCTGTCAGCAGTACCCACATTAAAGGATGCTTTAGTTGGGTATGATGTTTCCATATAATCCAATTATCACATATTCATGACCACATTGCTGTACAGTTCTTTCTTCTATTAAAATATTGGGTCTGTCTTAGTTATAAACTTTTTTGTACTATAGCATCGAGAAACCATTACTGTTATCTTGAGAATAAAAAAAATCGAAGATGACACGTTGGAATGAGAAAATCGACATGATAATTTTAAATTTCGTTCACTTTATCATTCTTTTAAGGACTAGGTTCCAAATAATTTTCCTAGATCCAAGCCATTTTGCGGGATCAAGTTTGCAAACGTAACTGGTAACAGTAAGCAGGATCCATATGCGGAGCCATTCTTCCATCAATCAGGAGCCTTTCACATCCATTTACTACAGACATCGTAATATAGGGGCAGACAGATTTGATTGTAATACTCGTAGTTATATGCTAGTCGACGTCTACATATCGCATCGTATCATAGAGATATGGCGTTAAACTATTGGTTTCACAATTAAATGGTTGGCAGACGCGATGGCAGAATTTATAGCACAACATAATCCTACGTTAGGAAAACAAAAACTCTGACTGAACTCATATGCCTACCCCTTTTAAATATAAAAAAAACGTACGTAACTTCACGCCTGTAATCTCCGAAAAGGTAGGCAGAGGAAAAAAATATAAACTTAAATAAATATAAACTTACGGAAAAACGAACAAATGATAATACTGTTTGTTTGTAGTTCACCTAAAGATGTATTTAATAAAATTATAACTTTTAATCTGCTGTTTTATTTTAAGGGACGCCTTAGTAGTCTAAAACACCAAATTGAATGGTTGCGCGACAGCTTAGAAATACTATGGATATAAATGATGCAATATTACCCTAAGCTCCGCGATAATGTCTAAAATTGCAAAACAATTGATGAATTGAAAACCACCTATATTACTATGTAGGTGAAAATTGAGGCGCAGCTTTTAATTATAAATCAGATTGTATTCAGTATAGGACTCAAGAGCAGTCATAGTCGCTTAGTCACTCTTAAAAACTAAGCCTGAATATATTGGTACTTATAATTAAAGTTTTATTTATTTTTCTAACACCTATATAAAATTAAAAGTTTTGATAATACGTATATATAATCTGGCACGTACTCCTTATCGTTTAAGTATGGTATAATATAATGACTGATAAGCCTAAACTGGCTCCTAGCATCTAGTAATAACTTTTTTCATCAGATTATGCATTTTGATGCTATCTATACTGCAACATTAAACAGTATTAAGTTCGATTTAGAAACTTAGTGCAACGCTGTGTGTATTCATACAATTATTTTACTTTATTGATTTTCACCAAAAGTATAATAGTAAATTTTAAAAGAACATCTTCAATTATTTGAATTACGATGAAGATTGAAATACTTACTGTCGTGACACAGAAACGCATTATTATGTTACTATTAATATTGAATGAAACTTCAAACAACGTAACACGTATCATCACGCCTGTTTCTCACCAAAGAGATAGATAGAGGAGTGTAATACAGTACACGTTTCACTAGTTAAGTTTAAGGATCACATCTCATTAGAGCCACCCGGCACCCGACCCGCACGGCCCCGTCGCTCGGCGTCCATTCGTTGTCTACGGGTAGTCCTCGGGTGGACACCGCGTTGTCACCAGTAAACCTTGCGTGGTCTACGACTGTACCTTGCATGGTCAACGCCACTCGTGTTGTCAACGAATTTCCGAGCAGTCTAAAAATCTAAACCCCGCGCTGTCATCGCGCGGTTCACGTGAGGCAAGCATGCTAGCAATAAGCCATCACTGAGTGGACCACTCGCTGTCCACCCGTGGACACTCGCGAGCGAAATGATCCGGTGATACTACGGAGTTTATGTAGTGAGGGCATGCTCATACAAATCCTTATAAAGAATACTCACCGCTCAAGGCGAGGCAGTGCGGGTCGGGTGCCGGGTGACTCTAATGAGCTGTGACCCTACGTCGTATCATGCAGTGGGTGGTAAGCTATTGCCTCGGGCAAAAGTCAAAGAATTTCAAGTTAAAAAAATCGAATACTAGATATCCGACTCGTTTGACCTAACTCAGGACCTCCTAATGAACAGTCGCGATTCCAGTCACTACTACGTACTCAAATATAATTTTTATGAAATATTTTATAACATCTTAATTGTTATTTTAATTATTACATCCTTCAAGCAGTTACAATGTATTTTTTTACGTACGTCATAATGAAGTTTATTGACTAATTAATTATCAACTCTATACATGTCTTCGTATTAAAAATTTACTGTTTTAATGTTATAAAATACATAGCAGCAATGGGTAATGAACATGCAAAAATCTTAAAGGGTGACCAGAAGACCAACAACAAAGATAAAGAGAATAAGATTGCTTTAAATGTAACACAATCAAGAATTATACGTAAAGCAAGAAACCAAGTGCGCAAGCCAAAGTCATCTCGCACTGTCAGCAAAAAATTGAAAAACATATTTGGTGAGAACGTGCCTATAATGTTAGCAGTAATTGCTTCATCAGATTGTATGGAATTAAAAAAGTCAAAAAGATGCTTATCCCTACATAACAAAAGCATATCTCGTGTTAAATTGTCTCAAAAATATATCAATCCCTGTTCACAATTCTGTCAAGAGTGTAATAAAAAATCTTCAGCATCAATTAATTATCCCTTATAGCATAAGACGAGTTCAAATTGCTGATGTTAATTATTTGTAGAGATAATATGATCATAATTTGTACGTTTTGTAAAATCTTTCAACAAGTAAATGCAATTTTAAACTGTTAATGATGACGTTTAATATATTTGTGGGTAAGCAAAACGTAATGTCTGGTATCCCCGAGCAGTGGCGCGCCTTCGTGCGAGAGGGAAGCGTGTCGTATGATTCGTGTATCATTCAGAGTCAAAGTTTACATGTTTTTTCCCCGAATAATCGTTATAAATCCATATTATATCTTATGCTGACATTATTGTGATTATGTGTTGTTATCTCAAGTTTGGCCGAGGTGCGTGATAAGGGTAAGCTGTTTGTTTATACACTTGTCAATATTAGACGGCGAATTAAAAAACTATTATGATAGACTCAGCTGTGCAGGAGTCGTGTATTCTAATTGGAATATTGTTTAAAATATTGAGATGTCCCCAAGGCTATTTACATTTCGTTAAGGTCGTTGTAGTGTACGGTGGGAGTCTTATGTCCTCGACAATATCATGTTTTAATTCACAAGTTATCTTTGACATTGATATACAAGGAATAGTACACTTTAGGCTATTTATTTCCTTTATTATAAATACCGGTTTTGAAAGTAAATTAAACATAGTTTTGATTATTGAGTACTTGTTGCAATACATGTTATTCGCCGAAATAAACTTCAAAAGATTTCTCGAAAGTTTAAAAGTGCGCTTGTAAAATAAAAGATTTTACTACGTGGTATATATATGAAGTAATAAATATTTTATTATCTTTTTCAGAAATGATTAATATTCAAATGGTATTTTTAACTTGAGAATGTGCATTAACGTTATACAAAAAATCTATTAAAATGTAGTGCAGTAACTTAAGAGGTTATGTTTAGTTACTTACCTTCGAAATTCATAATAATTATGTCACTCACAAAGTTTCATCTATTTCATTCAATTGTCTATGTTTTTAAATTTGCTGGTATATCTGAAATTTATATTTTTATTTGCTGTCAAAATACTTTTAAATGTGAAATATAACAATAAAATAAATGCATGTCACCTATATAACAAAGGTACCTAAAAAAATGTAGGGTCATTATAAAGTTACGAGAACATATTTTATTAGTTTCCTATTTTTTTAATTAGTTTCTACCCCATACTGTTTGGACTTCAAAACATGTTAAATCTTGTCCACATGTGCACTTTGAGGTTTAATTGAATGAAATTGATTAAGTTTATTTGAATCTATACAATTCTGTAACAATTAGAATATTGTTGAACATAGGTTGGGAAATGTTCATTCCCTAATTAAGGCCTTTCCAGTTTTAGCCCTGGCCACATGTGATAATATCCAAAGTAATAATGTCATAAGTAATCTTTCTGATCAGTGAAGCTATCTCGTAACAGTTACGTAAGATGTTCTCTATCATATATTATATTCTTTACTGAGATACTTTTTATAACATAAAATTTTCCTCCTGAGATTTTTTAATTACATAAAATGAACAGATGGTTAGCAAATTATATGAGGATGTTATTCAATTAGTGTCAGGTAAATTTAAGAAACCATTTCTTGTTAATGAAGCTTTTTGTAATTGTTAATTTTTCATGCTATCAATTAATTCCATATACTGGAGTGTGAACAAATAAACCCATACATAAATACATTTCTGAGTTAACTAAAAACCACAACTATGATAACACAAGATGGATAAGTAATTGAAAACAGCCACTGATATTTTATGTTCTTCATTATTACAAATTGTATCCACACAAGTCTAATTGGATGTGTCCGCTGTGTACTTAGCGTCAACTCCTAAACCTTAACTGTAAATGTTTTTTGTACTCAGCTTAACATAATCCTATTATAAAATTATTGTATAACTAAAAATATATGTGTTAAACAATGTGTTATTCCAAATGTGTACATATTTTTAAAATGGCAGATAATTTTATATTGAATTCAAATAATTTGATTGTGAACTTAATAGAGATATATTGATTCAAGGATTTTTGTGCAATACTATTTGCAACTAAATAAACAAAGGTTTAATTTTATTGGGCACATCAAAAACTGTCTTGTTAAAAATGCATAACTTTCAGGTTAAAACAATTTGACTTTCTCGTATATAGATATTTAGTATAATGGAGTACTCTAAATGCCCCATATGTACCCAATGCACATGCATATTTGATATGTATTTCAGTATTAAATGAATTGATCATTTTTGTTAACGTTGGTTCAATAAAAAGGAAACTTTCAATAAAAATAAAAGTGAAAAAAATTTCTTATAATAAAAATACTTCAGGGTTTTCCAATACTAACATTTCTTACATAGCATACGAAACATCATGCCAGTATTCACTAAAGAGTTAGGCAGAGGAGTGCAGTATATTCCCACGTTTCACCAGTAATGTTTATGTCCCACTATGAAATAGATGATTAGCCTATACAGCCAAGTACATTTTTATCATTGCTTATATATAATTATCAAATCAAAGCCAGACTGAAGTCCTCATATCTTAATTGTCGACATGGAATCAGTACATAACTGATGTCCGAACGGCATTCATACAACGAGTCAATCTAGTGCGCGCGCGCACTCTAATTGTACTAACTGGCGGAGAGTGGCTGCGCACTAATTAATTGCTCCTCCTCAACGATACCTGTCCCACAACCGACGAAAAGCGACAAGCGACTAATATCTTATTTGAATGGGACCACAGAATAGATGTATCAGTACTAATGTTCAGTCAAAATACGCGAGGTACGCTTGTTCAGGTACTTTGGGTCTTTCTAAATAGACCGGCTCGAGGACGGAACAGATTTTGATCTCCTTTAAAAGATAATAGTCTTATACTGTTTAGGCTTGATTAGAGTGCCTCGTTAGTCGCGTTGTTTCCGTATGTACAGGAATAAATACATGAAAATAAATGAAAGAAATCTAATTAATCACCTTTTTATATTTACTTAAATATCGTTCTAATCATGGTCCATGTAAACGGGTAAGAATGCAGTGCTGTCATATGCTGGTTTTATCTATTTTTATGCTTGCTATATCTAGAATGTTTTAACAGTTTAATCCTGAAACGAAACGTCTGGCGAAATTTCCGTTGCGTCAAAGTGAACCGAAGTATGCCATAAAATACAAGCAATGATAGCAGAGACCTTACTTTGGCAAATTTGCCTTCTCCACGAACTTTTTTTGTGTTCAAAACGAGGAATACGACTATGTATTGTGACTAACACGGCGTTCAATCTTATGGTCTTCAATCATGGGCCGTATAAAAATGATTTTACTTGATATCTTGATTCATTGAAAGAGAATAAAGGAGCGGGAGGAAGAGAGAAGTTCGTTACAGCGACGCCGCGCCAGTTGTTCGCTACAAGTCTTAATCCATATAACAAACATTCAAAACTCATTATTGGAAAATTGGCTATCCAATTAGTAAATATTTTGGGCCTCACTGGACACAGCGAAGAATAGATCCTACGAGCATATCGCCGTACATCTATGGTGGTAGGCTCGTCATCTATTCCATAGGATATATTATTATGACAAATCAAATACAACATTCTTCTCCTGTATTTTCTGTTATGGTAGTATTCAAAATTGTGTTCCTCGGGTCCGAAACACGATGTTGATTACAAAGAACACATCTCCTGTACGGTAAGACAATATCTTTTATACAACATAGCTACAATTATATACAGTAACAAGTATTCATGCTTGGCATCCTCGCGTCCACCTCCGTCGCCCGCTGTATTGTATTTCATTCTAGTTTGCTCCTGATGCGCCGCTCTCGTGCAATCTTTGTGTTTACGAATATACGCCGTTATTACATAAATACATACATAAAAACGCTTCAGACGGCACAAGCCGCCGAGAATTCATATCTATTACACAAGGATATATTCTACCGTTATAACTCTTCGGTGACTCCACCAGTGAGTCCTGCGCAAGCTCGACTCTGGGTATTCGTTAACAACGATCACAATGCTGAGCAGGACCCGTTTCATACAACTTTAGCTTAATTTATGTATTAATATTATTAACTTTATATTGTACCCTTACTATGAATTCTTTATTTATATGATATATTTCTTTCTTTTTTACTTAGCAAAGTTTTCTTTACTTACGAATTAAATATGAGATGTTAAAT
>DWEJ01001971.1:0-12118 GCA_018245835.1 Mysoria sejanus stolli | reverse complement strand
TCACTCTAGCGGCTGGCTGTATAATGTATAATAATGTGGGAATAATATAGAATCATTTATACAACCAATAGCAATAAACTGAGAAAAGTTTTTTTAAGAATTTTGTATTTCGACTTTAACAAATACTGTTAGTGAGTGAAACATAGTGCTATATTGAAAGCATATACAAACATTTTATAATCATTGCAAAAACACATCGTAATGATAATATCTAAAGGGGCCATTGAGTTTTTACAGGATATATTTAATTGTAATTAAGGTAAAGCCATTAGCAACATTTGGGCAAATAGCTTATATAATATCCACCATAATGTTTAAGGAGCTCTCAACTAACATGATTATCATGCATTCCTAAAGTTAATCCAATTTCAAAAATTCTTCACCTCTAATATTTAAAAGATCAATTTTGACATGATTTCATATAGATAGTTGACAACAGGAAACGTCTAGTGTAAAAGTAAACATAAAACGAAACTTTTTTCTACAGATGTCAAACATAGAGGAAGAAACAGATGAAGAGGAAGATGGAGATTTAAAACTTGACGATCAAACCGAAAACAGTTTGAAAGGGGCCGAGGTCGTGACTGTAGGCGAAGGGGACGAACAGCAGTATGTAGTGCTGGAGGTCATTGAATTAGAGGACGGTACTGAGGAACAGATTACCGTGGTGGCTCCAGAATACCCCGCGGAGGAGGAGGAAGTCGTAGATGAGGCGGAAGAAGAGGAAGAAGAGGTGGAAATGGAGGAGGAAGAGTTTGATGAGGATAATGAAGATGTGGATGAAGATAATGGTATTTATGTGAATTAAATTTAAATTACTCTGTAGAAGTATTACTGCCTGATAATAACGATAATTTAAAAGGTAATTAGTGTTAGAGATCCTCTAATTTAAAAATGGACGCGCCTCCACAAAATTTCAATTTTTATTCAATGTCTGAAGGAAAGTAAATATTGCAACATTTTGCAACACTCGAGTGCGTGCGGCTATTTTACTGCAAACTTAGACTCGCCTTCACACTAAAAGCTCAACTAATCGAGCAATTAGTGCATCAATTAACTTGACTGCGAGTTTTGTGTGAAACGACACGTACGCTCTGTGACACGATCAAATCTATTATGCACTAGCTGATCGACAGATCTTATCATCAAAACAAATTGATTATGTTTATAATCATTTACTGCTGTGACCAATGACAAATTTGCGTGTTATTGTGAGTCATCTAAATATCTAATTTGCATGTGTTTGTAAACACTGGAGGGACTTAAGTTTTAAAATAGACGGTCTATACCATTCTAGTAGTTTCTGTGGCATCTGTAGTTGTAGTCTTTTGGGGTTTTTTGTTTCAAATTATGACACTCACCTCTTTACAAAATTTTGCGTTTTGAGGTCAAACGTGTGATGTAATATGTCTTGCCTTTCTTTGTGGTGTTGTCAAAGATGAGTGATGTCTGCTGACCTGAACTTTTCTTAATCATTGAATAATTCCGTGTTCAATATTGGAATGATAATGATTTTTAACTTTTTTCAGGAGTTAATCAAGGAAGATTTAAAATATTTAACAAGGATCCGCTGGTACTGAATAAACAGTTCGTCCGCCGAACTCGGGATGGAAGCTGTATAAAGCTTGAGAGAGATGTTGATACATGCTTTGGATTTGACGTTAGTTGATGCTTATATTTTTGTTTATTGATATTCACGTATGTACGTGTTTTATTTAGTCTTTTTTGCGTCTAGCAAATCTATTGTATTTTAGCTTAATGAACGTAAATATTTGACAAACAGAAACAGAAAGACCAACAGTATTATGTCTGTTGTCTAAATTAATCTATTTATTTTACATGTAAATAGTAGGTTTGAGTGAGAAATGGGGGAGGGGAGCCGTCGTCTCTTATACGTAAAATAGTTGCAACTAATAATGGCTCTCAAATGAGCTGTCATGATAATGGCACATTGACATTTGGGAACTGAGTGAAACATGAGTAACTTCAATTGGGTATTTAGTGACTCAAACACATCAAAAATGGTGATGTACCTATATAAATATTCTTTGCATTTACCATAAAAACAATACGTAAATATTTTGAGAAAAAGTTCTCAAACTGATTTTACATAATTTGTAATGAAAATCAATAAGTTATATGGATATTTATTCTTACAGGAAGAAGAAGATCCCGATGACGAGGATGAGGAAGAGGAAGAGGTCACGTACAATGAAAAGGTCGTATTACGTCTAGTGTAGATAGTCTTAGTGCATGAAGATATTATTGTGTCATAGTGCATATACAAATAAGGGATGACATTGAGTCATCGCTGTTATGTTCATTTGATATACAGACATTAGTGTGAAACATTTTTGAAATATTTTGTTTGCACGCTTATATTCCATTTGTAAGTTATTGCTCTATTATTGTTATCAAACGTGTGAAAATCTGGTTTATTTAGCTACATAGCAGTAAAGCCTGTAATATTATGTGTTGCTTTCTTGTACTGTAATTTATTTTTATGCCTGATACAATTATGTAGTTCAGTTTATATCATAGGTTGAGATCATTAATTTTTTAAATATACTGTATAGGGAAATAACTATATTTGATACAATACACTCAACTCGTGTTGATCGAGAGGTCGTGGGTTCGAAGCCGATTCGGGCACTAGTGGATATTTCTAGATTTTCTGATAGGCTCGCAGTTTGGAGATGTGCCCTATGTATGGCAGTAGACTCACCACCTATTTCATCATGAAAGTAAACGTAACTGGTGAAAAGTGGGAGTGTACTACACTATGCTGCCAACCCCTTCGGGGATTATAGGTATAATGATTGGTATGATATAATACAAATAATAAATTGAGAGTAATCTTGCAATACTTATTTGATTGTAACATTAGATCAAATTTTCATCAAATGTACTAGACTAAAGTGCAAAGAAATAAACATGTAAGATAATTATATACATAAAAAAAATACAGAAATGACGTTGTCTTACAAATCAGACAACTGAAAAACAAATATTATTAGTTGATATTAGTGACTCATCCTGGCTTCGCACGAGTGAATTAGAGTGTTAATATATTATAATTTAAATATTACAAATTTCGAATAAACGACAATATGGACCAACCGATATTAGAATTAAACGGGAATTGGACTAAATGCGATGTGGACCAGTTGCACTTAGAACGTTAAATATTTGATGAGAATTAGAATAAAATAATACTAATTCAAATTGGTAAAGCCTGCGATAAAAATCAGACACGTAATATTTTTCTACTGATGAATCACATCTCATATTACAGTAGGTTGCCAAATTATTAGGGACACGTGTTTCTTTGTATTTTGAACTCCGAGTTCTTGTTTGTATTATATCTATTCTCATATTTATAATGTTTTTTATATGAAACAGTGTGTATTTGAAAAACTAAAACAATTATATATTGAAAATAAAAAGAATGTTGATGAGACAAAACTTTAAACTTATATTTTAATGTTTAGTAATGTCACCTCTCATTAATTGAAACTCATCAGAGAATGGCATTAAAATGCAAAAATGTAGAGAAAATATGCCTCGACGAATAGCATCTCTAATTGCTGCAAGTGGCATCAATAAATATTAAAATTTAAGAGTAAAGTCCTTGTTTCATGACCATTTTTTTTAACTTATATAAATATATTATTTATTATCTTGTTATTGTTTCAGTTTCTCAAACGTACGTTTGAGAAAAACACTGGTTCATATTAAAATACATTATAAATGTAAGAATAAATTTAATACAAAAAATTTATCCACTATATGTATATTTTACAAAAACTATATTTCAAATCATTTGAAAAGGGCTGGTTAAGACTTTTTTAACTTCTCAATTACGAATAAGTCAGTGTTCCCACGTTTTGTGATATAAAATATACATTTGCTTCAGGGACACCAGGAAAAAATAAATTTTTTTTTTAGAATACACTATAGTATAACGATTGACTATCCAGGTTCAAATGACAAAATCGCTTCATAATTATTGCGTTTCAAAATAATTTAAGTACGTCAGCGAAGTATGAATTTAAAATAATTGCGATTTCGATCGTCGACATATTTCGGTTTTTTCTGTCGCTGAACAATTGCAAGTTTTCCTTACGAGGTTATACTTCTTTAGGTGCGTCGAAATAAAATTTCGTGAAGAGAAGAGAGCTTCGCGTAAATTCAATTTGTTTTTAAATTAAGTCTCGTAATTAAGTTATTTATTAAAAAAACATTAACTTTGTTTAAAATAACAGTTGATCTCTTTTAATCTCCTGTTTTGACACATATTACAATAACATTCGTTATAAATATTCAATTAATGCATTATCAGTGTTATATTATAAATTTCTATAAAATTAGGGAAACTGCACTTTTGTGCACTGATTATTTATTTTTAAATGTATTTAAAGCTACTTTGAAAGCGAAAGATACGTGGAATAAAACTCCTTATGTTATAAATAAAAAAAAATCATTTATTATGATCACCATCCACTCCTGTCTTAGTGTATTTTGTGCCATTTCTTATTTACACATTTTCATTAATTACCAATCAATCTTTCATTAAAAATTTCAGTCGTAAAGGGTTTAATTAAAAGAGTATCCTAAACAGTGTGTGTTTATATTAAGGAATGGATTTATAAAATGGATAATGCTATGTAATAGATTTAGTTTAATCTTATAGGAGACCTGGGCTTTGTTTATATACTTCTTGTTTGTATAACCATTGTTTTTGCGGCAGACATGTTTCGTAGACGTTACAGCGCCAAAGAAGTATAACTTCCGTACGTGTTTCTGGAAGTACACACGTATTATTATAATTGTCATGTCTGTTAATACCATAATTGTCTTTCGCAAATGTTGAAACATCTGTGTCGATGCATATTATTTAAGCTCGATTTGAAATTGTTGTATAGTAATTTAATTTAAATGTATATTATTCGTAAATTTTCCATTGGGGCGTAATTCCATTATGCAGTTTCTTGTATAGAACTTGACGCTGTAGTTGTTTGCTAGTAGAGGGTTGTTGAATATTTTCATTTGGTGCTTGCTTCTTGCATTCGGTCACGCTGCGGTATTTTGTCTTATCGCATATGTATTGTTAATTTTTTCAGTATTAAATGAATTGGTATCGTTTATTATTTTTTTATTATATTTGATGTCTTTCGGAATTTATGTAAAAGCGGAATGACAAAAATATGAAGAATAATGAAAATGTATTCATTGTATAGTAACTCGAGATATAGTTTCAGTAGTCTGCACGCTGAAAGCTATCTTTCATTTGTATTCTCTCACTATTCTATTCATCTGATCATTTATAAGTACAGATAATAATTTTGGTTTGTTAATTTTATCACAGAAAATTACATAAATTGATTACAGAATGTTTAGGAGAACAGAATGTGAGAAAATACCAATTTATATCATTTGGTCAATAAGTTTGTGTTGCAATTTTATATAATGCTTACAACACGTACAGAAACACAATATAATATGTAGAATAAATAAGTGTAGCTTGCATGTCATGTCAATGTTAGGAAAGCAAGTCACATAATTTAATTTGAAAACAAGCTACTTGCATAATGGAAACAAGCCTCAAATGTTCGTCGTTACTTCGAAAAACGTAATAAACTGTTTCCTGGAATGTATTTATGTTTTTTTTTTGTTGCGATGAAAATTTATTTCTTTTAGTGTTTCGTATGTTTATTGATTGTCGCATATATGCTATGCATATATTTATTTCTTATATATTAATATAACTGTATTATTTTGAATAGAACTTATTTAAATAATGCAAAGTATAGGTAAAATAATTCCAACATTGGAAACTCAGTGTTTAGACTTTACCTTTTACTGAAAGTTAACAAATCACTTGCTTATGTTTAGGCTGAGTTTTTTTATAATTGGTTAACGTAATTACTTTACAGTTATATTTATTATTATCAAAGTTCGAATAATTACTTATAAAATTGTATAAATTAAATCACGACGGTTGCAAAATGGAGATCTGAGTAAAGTAAGTATTTATAGTATATTTACGATGCCTTTGAGCTCATATTCATCAAGAATGACGAAGGATACTCTCTATTGCAAAAAATCTCAAAAGTCCTTTATTTTTAAACAATAAAAAAATATAAATAATTCAATTCTGGTATTAGTTATAAGGTGGGACTCAAATAGATCCACCGTTCGACATGGGGTGAATGGTACATGAATATGTTAATGAATGATATTTAATAAAGTACATATTTTTACCAAGGCACAGCGGTACTTTGCTTGTAATACAAGACCACACTGTGCGAACGTCATGTTTTTTGTACTACACAGCGCACATCGTCTACGACTCGAACGTATCGGTTGATATTTTGAATCTTTCGCTAGACTGACATGAAATAAAATTTTTGTCGAAATTTTCTTGTCATAATGGACGAATTTTAAACAGTTTGTCATAGTTGATACCTTATGATACGATATCTTTTTGGGATTAACATACCTATTATCATTTATGTGAATATGATTTAGAAGCCACCGAAAACGATTTACAGTTATTAATTGACATATGTATTCATTGCATAAATAAGGTATAATGCGCCAAGCGTCTATAACTGGGGGGTAGATTTATTCCCATTATAAAATTAATACCAATAAATGCGCAAATCTTGTTTATTAGTTGGAATGTATCTATTACCTTGTTGTTCCGCATATAAAGTGGATTGTAAAACGATAGACATAATAATGTCATCAGATATAAATTTGCAGATCACGCATAAGGTGTTGGATCCGGCAGATCTGTAATGTATTGAGTCGGCCCAACATTTGAAGAAAATGTTTCCGCTGGAATTCTGTTTCCGTTATAAATCCATTTTGGAGACTTTGCGGCAAAGGTTTTCCTACGGCGAACTGGTGTATTATCTTATATATCGCTACTCTCGGATTCATCTGATAAAGGATCTGATAAATTCAAAGGGATAAATAATTCTTCCTCGTCAGATTCAGAATTAATGATAGAATTGTGATCTGAAGGTACTTCTTCATAATCCAAGCTATTTTTGTTCATCTTGAATCAGAAGGGTAAAAAATTACATATAAAATTAAAATTATAGTTTTCATTATAAAACGTAAATAATGAATAAACACGCGTTTTTAGGAGGTGACTCAAAGTTACACGGTGGGATAAATAAAGTCCCACACTTTTATCATTTACAAAATAAAATTAAACGATAAGTTTCTAATTTTCTTACAAAAAACTCTACATACTTACATATACATATATACAGCTACATAGCTTGCATAGAAGCTTGCTTGCTTATATAGAAGTAATTTATAATATAAAAAACTTTGTTTAATATATTTCACGAAAAACAGGAAAAAACGTTGCACCTCTAAAAATTTTCGATTTCAATAATTGATGAACTTATAACCTTATAACCTTGCCACTGCAATCGAAAATACTTATAACAAGCTAGATATACTCGCGGTTTCGCCCGCGTTGAAATCAGTGTGTCACAAAGTTTTTCCCGCGTTAATACTGACCTTGTGGGAATTGTAGGATGAAAAGTAACTTATATATATGTTGCTCCACAGAAAAAAAATACCTAGACACAAAAGGTGAGCAGGCGAGCTAGAATGCCAGCTCGGCGTATCCTACTTACGTGTACTTGATGTTTTGGATAATTCACAGCATATCTTTATAAATTGTACCCTATGTGTTATTCTGATTTATAAGCTATATTATTGTAAAGTTACATTGAAATCCATTCAGTAGTTTTTATGTGAAAGAGTAACAAACATCCATCCATAAAAAGTTTCGCTTTTATAATATTAATAAGAAACGAATAATAAGAATAGGATGCTTATGGTGTTGCCAAGTACTTTAAAAAAATGGGCCAAAAAAAAATGTATGAGCGCGCAGATACTCCAATATTTCGAGGTGGGTCACATATGCCCCACCATGCGCTATAACGCATCAAAAAGTGGGACGTTTCTAGTACCACCGTGCCCCAAAGGGTTAAATGAATTCATTCAAGATTCCATAATTTTTAATCGACTGTTTTGTGTTTTCTTTTTCTTTTCTTGAATTTAACAAACAAAAAATTTAGAAATACTTTATTATTCGATATTACGATAGACTTTGCTATTAGTGCGGCAGTATTGTGTACGATTCTTAAAACACAATTGTGTTATTAATAAATGTTAAGTTCTAACTTTTACTAGGTTCTAACTAGGTAATTCATAACCTGTAACTTTACTGAGGCTTGAGCGGAAAGTATGTTCTAATTAATACATTGCGAATGTATTTCACAGGTGGATATTGAAGGAGGATACATGGATGAACTCGAAACGGTGCGTTTTATTGGTGTAAAGTAAAGCAGCAATAATTAATACGTAACAAAGTTGTCATAAAAGTTTTATTAATTCATTTTATTTCACAGCAGACACAATCCAGCATAGAATTGCCTATCACATTTGAGAATCAGGTATAATATGTTTATAGTACATTCCTCATTGCAGCTTAACCCCTTAACTTATACGCTCTGGTTAACTCGAGCGCGCTAAACTGGCCAATCTGTGCGCACTCGAAATAATTCGAGCGACGTTGTACTTTATGCTGCTATAAGGTAATAAATTATGCACGATTACTTTTGTCATTTTCTTGCCAAGACACCTTTCCAAGTTGCATTATTTTTTACATTATAATAAATAAATATACTTTTTGCCCGTTTAAAAAAAAATGCATTAAAGGGTTAATCTATGAGTCATATAGAGTCATTACACATGGTATTCTACTTTTTTTCATTTGTATTATATGACTTTCAATATATATCACAGGCCATTTTATAGTTGTCGTTTTATTTACTTTAAATAATATCATAAATGATCATTGATAAGAAACTAGCCGAACAGCTTTGCTTTTTACATATCAAAACATATTGATTACATATCCATAATTTCATCCTGTAATTTGTTTCTAGTATTATTATGCTTGTTAACAGTTGGAGTTAATTATTAATGTGTTAATGTTGTATTCCAGAACAATGTGAAGTCTATGCCCGTGACATACAAGGTAAAATTTACATTAATGCACAGTTCTTTCATCATATTTCTTTATAGGCTCTGTGGCATAGGATAATTCCATAATAAAGTTTTTTATATTGGATGATTCCAAAATAGGCTTTGTAAGATAGGATGATTACATAACTATGTATAACAAATTAACACACAATATACTTCGTTCGCGTTAAGAATGCAATGAGTCATCAGTGTAACTGCAGGGTAAAGGTTTATTCACCATGGTGTACATAATACAAACAAATTATGTTTTGAAATTTAGTTTAATTGATTTGTAAAATATTATATTTAGATTACATAATCAAAGTCAATAGTATTTAATATAAATATACAATATTATTTTTGTACTAAAATGTTGACTGCCTCGTTGCTCGTGTTGGTTGCAAGTGCGACTGCCGATCGGGAGGTCCCGGGTTCGATTCCCGGGTCGAACGCTACAAAAATTTAAGAAACATAATTTTAAAGAAAAATCAGTACACAAATATTCATTTCATTCTAAGCCATTCATTCTAAAAATACATCATCATACTGATTTTCATGACAATTGGTTGAACGGAGCAGAAGTTGTTACTCTGCAGTGCCACTCTGGTGGCGAGTGGCATCAATGAGCATATTATGCTTTAATTATATATTTAACCATTTCAGAATCACGAGATAATTGATACACTGCCCATCACATACGAGGACCAGGTAAATTGTGTTTCTCGTATTCAAATATTTTATTATATATATTTTATAGATATATTTATAAATATATGGTTTATTATATATTTTATAAAGGATAAACCTTTATGTGAATATGGTCAGAGTAAACTGAGATTTGATTGCAGTGTATTGTAGAAACAAAAATTTTAACATAGTTTAAGTTTTGCTATAAAATTAACTAGGGTGGTCGCAATTCTGCGGTGTAATTTGTAAAACTTCTACAATTAGCTATGGTGCGTGAATTGGCCGAATTAAAGGAGCATACGCTTTTTTCAGATCGTGGAAAATGGGCTGTCTGCCGATAAATTATTTGAACCTTCTATTGCGGAGGCATTAGCAGACTTGCCGAGTGACAGTCTCCTGACATTAGTTACGATCATAGCGGTGAATAATTGCATATTTTTTTATAATCACGTCGTTATAATGTGCCAAATATAGACTGTGTAATATCCTTAGAAGTAAACAATATTATTTTCATAATTTGTTGCGTGATACCACTGACCACTTACATTATGCTATGTGGTACATTGTATATGTACATATAAAATTATTGACAAGTCGAGTCAAGTGATTAGTCCAAGTTTAAAGTTACTTTGAACTTGTTACGTGTTCTTCTTAAATACAGGTTTATAATTACAACTTGTGTAATTTTCTTTAGGATGAGGAGGCTGTGACTCTACCCATCGCCTACAGGCAGGAGGTACTGTTTCAATTTTCACGTGATTCTTTTTAAACTGTCATTTAATATGTACGATGGAGCGTTTTTAATTTTTAATTTTCGTCAAAAAAAAAATTCTTTTTCTATATATTCTTCTGCAAGACGAATACCTTTTTTAGATCTTTCTATTGACTTATGTAAACCCTCATAAAAAAGTCGGAAAAATACGAGGAAATTGCGCCCTTCTTCGTCTAAGGAAAACTGTTTTCCGATGCTCTTTTATCATTTTTGGAAAGAGATAATAATCACTCGGAGCCAGGTCTGGACTATAGGGTGGGTGATTTAAAATATCAAAGCCCACCTTGTGCAGGACAACCAGTGCGATACGGCTCTTGTGTACGGGCGCATTGTCGTGCAATAGCAGGACACCTGTTTAATTTTCCTCTTCTTTTTTCTTTGATGACTTCTTTTAACCGCTCCAAGATTGCATAATATTCTCCGATTACGGAGACACCTTTATCTTTATAATCTATTAACTAAATTCCTTATGAATTCCAAAAGACTGTCGCCATGAATTTTCGCCGACTGTGACACCTAAAACTTCTTAGGATATGGTGCACCCTTTTTATGCCACTGCATAGTCTTGTTTAGACTCAGGTTCATAATGGTGAACCCAAGCTTCATCTCCAGTATCAATTCAGTACAATATCCTTGTCTTCTCCACAGAGGTCTAAAAACGTTCGAAAACATTCTACGCACTGTTGTTTTTGCGGCGGCGTGAGTATTATCGGCACCCACCGCGCGCTGACCTTATTCATGCCAAGATGATCATTCAGAATTTTACTTTAACCATTTCTGCAAGCTGTTTCTTCTTTAGTCGAGCATCTTTCAATACAAATTTTTCGACTTTCGCTACAATTTCCGGTGTGGTCACCTCAACAGACCGTCCTGTTCGTGGGTCGTCTTCAAGTGAATCCCTGCAATGCTTAAAAAGGTTGTAACACTTGTATACCATTGTTTTTCCAGGGCAAGAGTCCCCGTAAACCGATGACATCTCTTCCATTATGATTTACACAGACTTTCCTTACTTGATATACTTTATAACGGCGCGATAATCGATTTTCTGCATACTTCAAATTTTCTTCCGGGTTAAGTGGTTTAATCGTTGATAGCTTTAAAACTAATAATACAATTGTGAGAAAACTTTATATTTATACTAATTATGAGACACTAAACAAGTACCGCCTTTAACGAGCCTGCTATCCCCCCCTTCAACCCCGCCATTCCGCGAACTTAAAAACGCCCCCTCCTAGTTATCGCTAAGCTATTTTTTAAAATACATTTGTGTTCTCTGCATTTTCAATTCTTACTTATATAATGCTTACTCTATTTGATCTTAGAAAAAAAGGATAGTGGTTATTCCTTAATAGCCCTAAACTTTGCTATTAGTAGAAGTACACTACTATGAACTTTATTTTAGTCCAAATAAATAGTAATTTTTGTCCTGTCCATGATAGATTTCTAACCAAGAATATACAATTTTCATATGACTTTCTTTGAGCCTCTAAATATATTAATGAACTTATTAAATATTTTTAAGAGTCACTGTTTATGTTACAGGATAGTGATATACCAGAAATACCCGAGGAAGGAGAAAACATCACATACATTGAACAG
>DWEJ01001970.1:0-12118 GCA_018245835.1 Mysoria sejanus stolli | reverse complement strand
TAGTGGGACTTAAACGTAGCCGGTGAAACGTGGGAATGTTCTGCATTCCTCTGCCTACCTCTTCGGGGATTACAGGCATGAAGTCACGTTTTTAGTACATAAATTGAGTATACCGAATTTACTTGAAACTCAATAACTTTTTGATTACTAAACTTTAACATTAACGCTAAATATTCATGATTTTCTTTTAACGTCCCTCCTATTTTTAATCCAGGCCTCAGAAACTATTTATATTTATATATTTATATATTTATTCATGAGGTCTGCTAACTATTGTTACACGATACACACATGAAAGTTTTAACTAAAGTCTTAATAAAATAAACCTTAAAAGTTTTATTCTACGTGTAAAACCTATTACACGCAAACTCAGGATATAAAGATTATACTTAACTCGTTGTTACAATAAGTAATTTAAGATATTAATCGAGCAAAATATTCACCATAGATATATATTTAAATTCACAAATTCTTCCGAGTTGTTCATTGAGAAGATGAAATTGACAGTTAAAAGAAAAAAGTTAGAATTAGGTATACATACAATAATCAATAATAAAAATCATATACTGGTTTGATTACAGATTTTTCATTTCGAACATATTGACGTTCTGACATTATATCTTATTATTATGTGTAAGCCTGCTTGACTTACGTTCGTTTTTTCTGGATGACCCGACTAGTTTTGGACCTGTACGAGGTGAATAGTTTAAGAGATCTAGATATTAACTAGGGCTCTTAAACCATTGACTGCCTTTTGCTCGTGTTGGTTGCAAGCGCTACTGCCGACAGGGAGGTCCTGCGTTCAAATTATTGGATTTTTTAATTTAAATCTTCTAGTAGTTTGTTCGGACTCTGGATTTGTGCTAGGTGTATATAAATATGCTCACACCCTATTCCATAGTGGGACGTAAACGTAAATGGTGAAACGTGAGAGTCTACTGCAGTTTTCTGCCCACCTCTTCAAGGATCACAGGTGTAATGTTGTTATAACCCCCCATCGTTTACACCACCTAAGAGATAGTACCCAGTAGTATATGCTGATACGCTTTTGTTTATAATAACCACATTATTATAACAGTTGAACAACATTTTTGATTATTCTTATTTTTAGTAATTAGTTCAGCCACAATCGCAGTTAATTCCAATGAATATTATTTATCTACGCATATAAATAATACTTTGGTATTTTCAAAGTATAAGCTCATATTATTTTGTTGCAAGGTATATCAATATTAAAAATCATCTTTATTTGGTTCCAGGGTACTCAAAGTACACAGCCTCCAAATGTATTGGATCTCAGCGGCGGCGGTCGGTCGGCGTTGGCTGCAGCGCTTTCCCAGCATGACTCTAGTGGCTTTGCCGTTCGAGTGCTCCGTCTGCGAGGGAACACTCTCCGTGAATTGCCACCTCAGACCTGCGCGCTGCAGGCGCTGACACATCTCGACATCAGTAATAATGCCATCGCCGAGCTCCCAATCGAAATATGCCAACTGACACAGTAAGTATGTTTTTCTTAATAATTCTTGCATTACTCCAAAGATGTGGGTCAAGGACGAAATCAATGCATGTGACATTCTGTCTCGATCATCCTCGGGGTATGGACCAAAGCTGGAGTAGTATATATTTTAATGTAATAATTTAATATACTACAGTTCACTAGAGTTATGATACAACGCATCCAATGTATGGAGGAAATACTTTCATAAATTCTCTTTAAGACGACTACAGGGGCCTAATAAAATAATATTCTAATGATTACTTCTCCGAATGCATTGCATGGCAATATTTATAAAAAAATCATAGTTCCTTGAATATATATTTTTATTTTATCTGTTTAGTTTATTTCATTTGGATAATCTGAACAATTTTGCAATTTTCTACGGGAATAATCTCGCCACCTATTCGTTGGTGGGACGCAAACGGAAATGGCTGAAAAGTAGCGTGGAAGTGTGCTATGTTATATTCCTCGGCCTCCCTCTTAGCGTGATTACAGGTGTGATGTTGTTTAAACAATTAGACTAACAATTGGACTAAACTCCTTGGTTTTGTTGAACCGGAAACTCAGGATAGCGGAGCAGCTATGTCTATGGATGTAAAATTGTCAGTTTATGTTTTTGATTATGATAGTATGTACGCTTGATGATGAAGTGAACCTCGATGTGAAATGGTTCGCTCGTAGTGTTTATTAACTTAAGTTTTTTTCAACACATGACTTGATTGTTTTAAAGGTTGTACCTAATATGTACCCATTTATGCGTTAGCGGTAATGTGTGATACTTTTGGTGAATGTACTGTAATGTAGTAGGGAACAGAGAGGTTATATGCTGAACAGTGTTCATTTTTCAAAGCCTTTGTTTTGTCTTTGTTTACCTTCACGACTTTATGCCTTAAAGGAGTAGGCAGAGGAATCTAGTACACTCCCACGGTTTACCTGTTATGTTCTACGTATCACCAGAAATAAGTGGCGAACGTATTGCTATATATTGGGCAAAATTTGCAAATCTTGTGAAAATAAAAAAAAATGTTTTGATTTTGATATATTTTGACTCCGAGCAACTGCTAAAATTTCTAAATTATAAATGATTTCTTTGGACATGTATTTGTTATAACTTGTTGTTTATTTTTGTTGTCAATATTTTAACGTAAAAAGTAAATAGATTGCCCGAAATATCGTTCTGCATTGATGTGTAAGGGGTTCCAAGCTCTAATTTCGCACCCCAAGCCAGGCTCATTGGCCCGTGGAGCATCATATTATTCAAAAAACGAAGTTCAAGTGCTCGGCTGATCACGGTATAGCGCAGCCTACCTGCGCGCTACTAAATGGCCTGAACCCCAACAAGAGCAGTGCAAGCGGTGCGAAAACTGTACTCTAGGATCGAGCAATGCCATCGGTGGGATTATAGACTTAAAAATGTTAGAATATAAAAATGCACTGACGTTCTTTAATTAGGGAAAGCCTATGTCCAGCATCTAACTGTGACAGGATGATGATGATTATAGAATAATAGGTAAAATGATGATGATGTGATGATGATAGAATAATAGGTAAAAGAGGAACCTACTGACTGATCAGCACAACCGAACTCACTATAGGTCTACAAGAAAAAAAAATTTTCTCAATATTTGTATAACGTGCCGTAAATAAGTGATCACTAAATGGCAATTTTTTGTATTGATTCTGTGATGAGCAAAATTTGTTTGACTGGCCCGTTGGTGCAGAGGTTAGTGAACCTGACCGTTGCGCCGGGGTTCGTGGGTTCGATTCCCACCCAGAATAAATATTTGTGTGACGAGCACAGGTATTTGTTCTGTGTCTGGTTGTAATGAAAATATCTATTCAAGTATATATTTATATTTATATATGTATGAGACGTCAATGTACGTAATTACGTACATTTACGTCTCATTGTGGAAGATAGGTTGAAGCTATTGTTATTTCTAAACACCGGCCACAAACCCAGACTCTGAGCAACCACTAGTTTTTGGCAAGTTATAAAAGTCTTTGAATAATCTTTAAATTTTTCATTTACATTTAAACTTGTATGTTAGGTATGTAAACTTATGGTTGGAAATTAAAATGAATTAAATATTCTTTCTAGAAAATATATCCAGGACACCACCATCATGACAACCCTTTCACGAACATTTTGTGGTATGTTTTAAACCTTCGATTCTTTCATTTTGCTCTACTTAGGGCTCTCTGCGTTTAGTTTCTGATAAATGCCCTCTGGGTGTCGTTCTTCCAGCTTCACATACCTTCACATAAGAGCATAATATAAACGAATACTGTGATAGACTGATCTTTGGGTAATATACTCGTAAGTTATTAACAGTAAAGTTTCAATTATCATCATAAAAATAGTTATTTATATGTAGTTATATGTACACCCAGACAAATACTCGTGCTTATCTTGCAAATATTTAGCGTGGGTAGGAAATGAATCCATAACCATCGACTTCGTAGTCAACTTCAGTGATCACTGGGCCAATGACCCAGTCAAATATAACACAACATAAAAAAATAGTACCAACAAAAATAACTCTACTTTACGAGGGTAAAACATTGTACAGTGTAAGAATCAAATAGCCACTATATTAAATTCCTCAATTAAAATATATTTTAATATTATCATACAATTAATCAACTAACGAGTATTTTCTGCGTCAGGTATGTATGTGCAACTCTGCAAGATGCCTAAGAAACATTCAGGTCAAAAAATTAAACAGATGCTTTAATAACTGTTTTGCTGTTAAATTTAAAAACATCATATTTTAAAGTCTAGTAGTACTGGGTTAACGGAACGGCTTAAAATGGACTATGAAATTATGTTAATGACAAAAAACTTTTTGGAAAGTTAAGTAATATCAGGCGCGGGCCGGTCGTCGATGCTAAATACTAGAGGCTACAGAAGCATTTCCTCCATGTGTTAATGAGTCCACTATGTATATTGTATTAAATACCAATTAAATCACAACCATACTCTCTGCCTACCCCGTAAGGGACTTGGCGTGAAGATATGTATGTAAATCACAACCAAGTTTTTCATAAACTTTCGATATAAGTGCTGTTAATCTTTTCAACTGCAATGACGCAGTGTGACGGAGTGGGCACCAAGAGTCTATACTACTTTTGAAATGCCTATTTTTTTGCGCGGGCTATGCATTTCACTAACACCCGTGCCGTGCCATTTCTAAGTGCACCAGAAACAGTTACATCTATTCAATAAACGAAATGTTTATAAGGTGTGTACTCCTGCAACGTAATATTGAAGAATTTTTAGCGATCTTTTTAAATGTAACATCCTGGCAGACGACAGGGAAGTGACCGCGGTGTCCGTAGACACTGGCCACGTACCTTGTATAGGACTATCGAAATAGGACTGCAACATTTTCATCAGCCTTGGTGTCAATTAAAATTGTTCTTTAGATTAAAAATAAGTGTTAAATCGGTAACAGGACTGCGGGAGTAGTGACTTGACGGTATAATTTGCTTGTTTATTACATATTAATATTGTACGTGTGCAGTTATTCGCTAGTATATGACAGTAAAGAGCTCATTATGATTACAACTGGGTTATATGTATTATTTTAAATGGTTAGATAACACAACACGAACCGATCCTCCAAAGCAAAGTAGCGAGCATCTCACACATGGCCATTACGGCTTATTCTTAACGCTTCGCCGGTGAAGCGTTGCGTTAGTTTTCAAAGCGTCAGCCTTCGAGCGGCAGGTGTCCATGTGGGGGTGTACCGCACGTACACACACTCACATTCATGTAAACACTCTCCAGACACACATGTGATTGTGAACACACACATGGATATACATATGTGCACACTCGTGGTATTGTGAGTTATGGGATGTAAAAAACGAACAATTGGACTTCCTTACTTCTGGTTATTTGTTTGTTATGTACACATGTACAATTACGATTCAAATATTGAACTAGTAACAAAGTTAAGAGTTATGTTTGTTACTGTGTGGTAACAATCACCAAACTATAGACCGTTTATTCTAAAACAGAGCGCCCCTCCAGTGTGTTTACAAACACAAGCAAATTATATATTTAGATGACACACAATGACATGAAAATTTGTCATTGGTCGCATCAGTAAACGATTATAAACAATAAATTTATTTTGATGACCAGATCTGTTGACTGACTTGTGCATAGTACAATCGACCGTGAGACAAAGCAGACGTGTCGTTTCATACAAAACGCGCGGTCATCGTCATAGTAACTCAATCGATGCACTAACCACGCGATTAGTTGACTTCTTAGTATGTAGGCAAGTCCAAGTTTTCTGTAAAATCGCCGCACGCACACAACTAAAAAGTTACAGTACATAGTTACGTACCTTCACACATTAAAAAAGAAATTTTAGTAGTGGGGCGTTCATTTTTAGACTGGATGATCTCTACTTGGTGAATGTCGGTTATTTATATTAGAATTTAATTAAGTTGGTTAACATTAAATTTACATTTGACTGTTGAGTGTTATGCAATGCAATGTTATTTAGAAATATATTGTCTAAAAATGTCTTAGCCCAACATGAAATCGTTATCAATGATGTTAATTTGACTTCAAAGTAATTAGATTTCATTTTTTTTTCTAAATTTGATATACAGCAGGGCATCTTAAGATACAACTGCAGTGCATTTCAAAATATACGTACAGTGTAAGAGATATATCTTAACGTGTATAGGAAACAAAACACAAAACTCAAACAAACAACAAAAAACAAAACTCAAAACATAAAGTAATATTTGCGAAATATAAGAAACCTTTCAAATAAGCACTGACACAATTACGTTCACTCATTAACTGTATAAAAATAAACGCTGTATAGTTTTTATCCTTTTTTCGATAAACGACAGTCATCCCAACGAGTAATGTTAACAGTGTTACGTGTTATAAACAATAATTAAACAATGTAGTGCATTATAAATAACAAATATTTGTTATGCAGAACACTCCCACGTATAATCGTGGGAGTGTTCTGCATTTCTCTGCCTACCTCTTCGGGGATTACAGGCGTGAAGATAAAAAAAAATAACAAATAGCAAACAACGCACGTGCAGATTCTTGGCACTCGGTGCGCTCTGCCTACCCCCGTAAGAAACCTGGCAATACGGAACAAATACTAGTGTTCATCACAAAAAATGTTTATTCTAAGTGGGAATCGAACTCACGATCTTTAGCGCAGCAGTCAGGTTCAGTAACCATTGGGTCATCGGGCCCGACCGCGTTAAAGTACGTTTAGACTATTGTGCTTTACCAATATTATTTTAATTATCTCCTTGCTTTGGTGATCCAGTGACAATATAATAGCAATGTTTCCTTAGTGGCTTAGAATTTATCCTGCCATCTGGGGTGGGGGGGTGCCATATTCAAATCCTTGCACCTCTGTTTTACTATGCTATATGTCTTTTCATCTTAAACATTTTTGCTGAAACGGTGAAAAAAAAACATCGGGGGAAAATCTGCGTGCAATAATCTTTCATAATGTTCTCTTAGGCGTTTCAAGTCCATCTAAGCCATGCTTGTCCATCTAAGCCATTCGCTTGTCCGTCTAAGCCATTCGCTTGTCCGTCTAAGCCATTCGCTTGTCCGTCTAAGCCAGCGCATTGTGACGTTAACGCTTCTCATACTGAGAGAAGAACACCGTCGTACAGTAGAACAATAAAATGGTTAATGATAATGAACGTAGTATAACGTTGGCAATGCAACACTATGTACGTTTCCGTTGTGTGCTAATTTTTTTTAACGAGCATCTCCGTAGTATTCTTATTCTCTATCTACGTACATCGACGCGTCGGAGCGTGCCACGGCGGTCGCTCGTATGGTTTAACATTGAAATTTAGTAGAAAAAAAGACATACAATGAATAAATTAGCGGTCCTTGCATAATGCAGACAGCGGCCAGATGTAGTTACAAGAGACTTTCATTGATTTGAGCGGCTTTTCAATCAGTTTATATGGACTTCCATCACCTGTACATACATACATATATACATACATATGTAAGTGTCAAGAAAGACCTTAGATAAGTATATAGTCTGTAGCGAATAGGAATAAATGTCAATTTTCTCCCAAATAAAGGACAATTTAATAGTCGTGTAGTACCAATTTATGTTAACACAAAAAACGGATGCCCCGAAGTAAGTAATATTTTGTAAATCGAATAATAATTTCTATTTGATATGAATATGTCGAACTATCCACGTAACAAGGATCATGTATTTATTAGTTTTTTACGAGAATAATATGACAATCGAATAATAGGTTGTGCGTTAAAAGCCATATTGTTATTGACCATTTTCTTTTTTTTCCCATAAATGCAATGTTAATCAAGAACAATTGGAAGTTTACATTTATAATGTAACCATGCAATGAAAGTACGTTGTTTTATGTAAATGTAATTTATATGTAAATTACTTTAAAATAAATATAGTTGTACGTATGATTTCAGAAATCAACATAATGTTAGTTACTTGTGATGGTGGTTTTTTTTTAAATTCCGTAATGTATTATTTAATTAGATGATTAACATTTGAATAGAACCTTAAAATACACGAGTAGAGGAACGTTGTAAGCAGATGACAGTAGGCTGATATTAACGCACACGTTGGCTGTCACGTGTGCGCATTATCGGACTATAGCCTATATACTGCAACATGGCTAGCTTTATTCAATTTTATGATTTAAAAGAGTGCTGGGAGTTTTTTTCTAAAATATGACCTTCATTGAGTGTATGCATATACTTTATAATGAATAAAAGAATTAGAATTTGAATTTATTTGAATTAAATTTTGTTAACTGTAGAAAGTTGCAAATAAACATATTTTAGTAATTACAAAACAAAAACTTAATTTATTGATTGTAGATTTAATTGAATTTAATTTTATTTCAATCTTATGAATACACATAAGTATACTTGAATTTATAGTTGCTTTTAATTTTATAGTTAGATGCGCTGATTACCTGTACGTGCTGTTAAATACAGGACAATTATTCAGTGGAACATAATTAAAGTTTTCAAAACCCCCAGCTTCAATCACATGAACAATTACTCAGATAGTATCAGACAAAAACCATGAATTGTGGAATCTTACTTACCAGCTTTGAAGATCTAAATCAGCTTCCGTTGGTAGCCTTCTGATTAGCCACACCGTTTTGCGTTAAAATATATAATTATAACGTATTTTTAAAAAATCCTTTTTATTTATACCTCTGCTATTTTACCTTTATTTATTTATGGTTTTATATTAGGGATGAGTAGTTTAACACCAATGAAATTAACGCACAAGATCACAAATATGATGAGTATTAAAAGTTGTACAAGCAACTATAATTTTAAACATTACAGCTGGATTTACGGCTTATCATTTTACGGCTAAGCAAGACTGTAATGTATATAATGACTATAATGTCATTAAAAGCTCGAGAAGCATCTTTTCATGTACATACATACTCGTATGTATGATTGTTGCAAGTGTGATTACCGATTGAAAGGTCCTGGATTAAAATAGATTTTCTAGTAGTGGCTCGGAGTCTGGATATGTACCCGGTGTACAGCAAATAATATACCATCTGTTCCATAGCGCGATGTAATCGTTACTGGTAAAATGTGGGGATCATTCCTCAGACTACTTCTTTGGGGATTATAGGCGTGATGATACGTATATATGTACTGTTTACATCTTAAGACATAACAGTTGTTACAAAGAGTCCGTAGCACAATTACAATCGATAATAGATCTTACGTCGGTAGGACATCGAAGTACTGTGTTCGATTATTGCGTGATATGACGAAAGCGAAAACAATGAAAGTCTAATGTATTGCAGAGATTCGTTCGATATAACAACAATGTTTGTGTGTGTAACATCAGTAAGCCACGTTTACACTGGAGTGATCTAGATAGTACAACTGGCTGAACTGTTCAGTGTGTATTTTACTGTTAAATGTTTTGTAGGTATTTATATACATGATTAAATATAGGAATGGCCTGTTGGCGCTGTAATTAGGGAACATGTTTGTTACGCCGAGGGTCGGGAGGATTCGATTCCCACCCAGTATAAGCATATTTATCAGACGTTTGGTTACCATAACATAAGCTCTCTTGTTGCCTAGTTTGGGATCTGATGACCGTGTGTGGAGGCGTTCCAAGAGATTTATTATTATTACTACGTAATATCATTCCTCCAATCCCCGAAGAGGTAGGCGTAGAACATTCCTACGTTTCAGCAGTTACGTTTACGTCCCATCTTCGAATGGGGGCTAAACCTATTCCTTTACACCAAACACGAATCCGGACTCCGAACCACAAATAAAAGAAATAATAACCATAAATACTAATCATATACAAAATATAAAAAACGCAAGCAACTAAGGCTCCAGTGTGAACAAAGGCTGGCGTCGTGGGGGCAATGCGTTTCGTTGCTAAACGTGTGGTCATTCGGCCGTTGAAGACGCAGTGCCCATCGCTAACACGCGGTCAGTCTAACTACATTCTCAACACGAACAACATTGTTCCATGCAGCTTTAGATTTTTTTATTTGTGACGCCAATTAATTTTATCGCTACTCCGCTAGACAACCAGTGTTATTATGAAAGTGAGTTATGCGGAAAGAAAATAATCGCGTGTTGTATGTACTGTATAAATTTATATATATCATAGTTTTGTGTTCACGTGTGGTGCTCAACCTTTGTGGTAAGCGTACGAGAGATTGTATCTAAGCATAAAAGTTTTATTTAACTTGGATTTATTTTGTTCGAAATTTTCATAGAATCTTGTATTGATTTGTATTTCAGATTGCAAAATTGTATGATAAGCTTTTTATATTTCTTTTATTTGAGTGTTATTTAATTATTTAGAAGATGTTCATAACATTCTAATTTTTTCATAATATTGTAATATTTGTAATAACACTAAGAATGGGGCTCTGTACAAATTGTCTTTACAATTTGCGGCAGTACTAAATAATATGGTGATAAGTATAAAGTAACAAAATCTTTTTAAATAAAACTCCATCTTCTTTTGGCATTGATTTGCTCTCTAATGTACATATTTCTCTTTTTCTTATTCCTTTTTGTCTCAAACGATACCGTCCTTAGAGCAACAAGTCATCAAAACAAAACGATGGATACATAGTTATATTTTTCATTCAGGTAATTACCAAGTGCTCATATAATCTGCCGGTGAACGGTAACGCAGTGTAAATGTACGGTGCTATATGTGAATGTGTTGAATATTTTTCACTTATAAATACCATCTTTTAATTTCTTCAGTTATGCTCTGCGCCCTTGTAGGTCAAATATTTACATACAGACAATTTCCACTGCGAATATGAAACCTTATTACTATAATATACCATGAGATATTAACTTATGCAATCATATGAAGTATATGAGTATACACCGTTATTAACTTCCTATTGTGTAAATCTTTTGAGCAAATTCTTAGTATAATTTATTACTATAAGTTCAGCTATTTAAGCATTTATGTGAATTTAATAAATTTATGTTTGAACATAACTATCTATAATGCTTAAAAGAAAAAGTGTAATACATATATACCTATGAATTGCATTTTAATTTTACGCAAGGTTTTGTTAACTAATTCTGTTGATAGATTATTGACAATAACTTTAGACTTTGACGTACTTTGATGCACGCTCATAATTAAGCGGAAGTACAATTATATGTAACTGAAAATTACTGTGATAATTATAAATAACCCAGCATTAATAGAACGGTTGATAAATTTCCACCGGATCTCATAGCATAAATACATTTTCAATGCAAGCAACAAAAGCATAGTATAAATATGAGTGAATCATATCAACAGCATATTTCAGTAGAACGAAGTCAGAATCTAACTGAATCGTAATAAGTTCCGAAAAACCGTAAACCGTAAAACACCCATACATTAATGGGTCACTTACCACCACATGCCCTAATTACCTGGTCTTTATATCCACGCTGTTATTTCTTGGGGCGGAGTAAGAATACTTTCCCCGCCCCTGTGCCGAGATATAGGATGTATAGGATGTCCTAATATATGGTGTCCTAATATATATGGGTCTTATATAGGGTGTCCTAAGTAAAGCGCATCCTGGCTAAGAACTATGACAGCTAAATACTCTGGCCACCTATTGCCAGCAGCGTTAGTGGTGCGTGAAGCTGTGCGCTACGATCCCCAAAACTTATGCCCAGCGTTGGGGCATAAGGCTTGGGCATAACCACAACTCCTCAGGGAAGAGCCATAGCTCTAGCAGTGCATATAATTAGGCTGATGATTATGTTATATTTGCAGCTTAAAGTAACATTAACAGTGCCATCGATCTTGTTCCAGACTGGAGGAGCTTCAAGTGAGTGACAACGAGCTTAAGTGCCTAGACCCCGTGTTACGGCTCCCCCGTTTGCGAATTATCGTAGCGGCTCGCAATATGATCGCTAACTTTGCAGTAAGCTTTTTTTTTTTTTATATATCTTCACGCCTATAATCCCCGAAGAGGTAGGCAGAGGAATGCAGATCACTCCCACGTCTCACGTTTTTGCGTCCCACTATGGAATAGGTGGTGAGCCTATTGCCATCTATCGGGCACTTGTCC
>DWEJ01001969.1:0-12119 GCA_018245835.1 Mysoria sejanus stolli | reverse complement strand
CTATAATCCCCGAAGAGGTAGGCAGAGGAATGCAGAACACTCCCACGTCTCACGTTTTTACGTCCCACTATGGAATACATCATAGTTTATAAGGTCGTAAATCTACTTCTATAATTATAACATTATTAAGTCAGCGGCATCTTACAAAAATAATAATAAGGATCGCACCCACCTCCCTTACATCTAAGTGCTATGAATATTAGCTAAAATCATTGTTAAATATACATAGTCGCGACGGACAAAATGTTAAAATTGCATGAGAAGCGTCAAAGGATTTCATCACACCATTTGTCAAGTACAGTCGCCGTCAATAAACTCTACGATTGTGCGTCATTAACGGATTATATGTTTTGACAAACCATTAAGTTCCATATTTGAAAAGACTTGACAGTTACAATCAATCGATGTACCTACTGCCATTGACAGTTGTATTTCACAGATGATGTCATCTTTATGGCGTCTAATGATATTTATTAATAGAGTATATTGAGTTTAATGATTGTATGAACACATCATTATTTTATTTGTTGTTAGGGATGGGATTTTGTGCAATTCCTTGCTAGATTATTATAAAATCATTACTTTATTTTCGACTTAAAAAACAGAAACAGTTATAGTGGGAAGTACATTTAGGTTTATATTGATTATTTTAGAATTTTAAAACTGCCTAACAATATTAACTATAACCAATTTTTTTTAAATGAATGTCCTGTTGAAGTTGAATGCACTGTTTGAATATTGTATTATTGTAAAAACTTATATGCAAGTTGAAGATATTTTTATTTGACGTCTAATTTAAAGAATTTCGTAATTTTGGCATTCGGTACAAAATTGTGATAAGCCATATATACTCGTATATTGTTATTGTGTAGAGATTGATAGAAATTCTAAGTTAGATAATGCAATAGCACTCGACCAGGGATTTCAACCCAGGACCTCATGATCGACAATCGCGCTTGCAATCAATCAACCACCGAGTGTTAGTTATCTGTAGCTTATGAATAAACATTTCAGTAATTACATTAGCCTTTATTTATCCAATTAGCGATGTCATTTAATTAGGATCTCGACATGACGTGACACCACCTAACAACTCTACTACAAATTAAGCCATAATAAGTGATGCACAAGCTGATAAAATGCCCACATCGGGTCGAAAATGTCATGTAAACGCCATATTAGTTGAGATGCAAAGATTGCGTCGCCATTTTATATTTTTTAATAACTTAACCCTTTCGTGTTGGTGACGGGGTGAGTTTTAAATGTTCAACTATTAAGTACCTAATTTGAGTAAACCTGTAGTACCGTTATGTATTTTGATGAAATTCGTTTAACATTTATTTTAATATGTTCTAAAGTTTTACAGTATTTCTGTCAAATTTAACATTTTGTAATGTACGGCTAAAATAATCGTTCTTGAAGTTTACACGTAATTTTAATGTCAGAAGGATTGCAAAATTCAAACTAGGAAAAAAAATCGAATGCACTGATTTCCTGGATTAAAATTTCGCTCTAGTTGTGCAAAATATCGCCCTACGCTTTAGAATAATACATTTTGTAATATATTACAATGCAATAACGTCACCGCGACGCCATGACTAAGTAACTCCATGGTCACTTTAAATTACACATCCCATTGATTTTAACGTAACAGTTTTATTCAAATAAGTTTTATCAGCTTTTGTATTTTATTCGGCTTCAAACCATTTTCTGTCCCAACTCCCGGGATGAGTTTTGAATGCAACTGCACAAGGTCATATAATACTCCACGATAGTGCCCCAGTGTGAATTATCGAAGATAGAAATTAATGACCAACCTCTGTGTCGTATTTTATTAGACCGCTGGTATGAAGCCTTATAATGAAATTTATTTCCTTGACATCGTTTTTAATGACAATATAATCATTAATGTTCTTAGCTACGACTGTACTAAAGAATATTTCGTTTCGCAGATACCTAATATGTTTACGCCTTTTCTACAAAGAAGGTAACGTGTTTTTTTTATGGCAAAATCTATCGTTCGTCTACTATTCGTTTTAGAGAACGGCTTGTGAGTATAAAGAAATCGATGCACGTAGAAGATGCACATCAGGTCAGTAAATACAAATAATTATATACAATTGAGATAGAAACCTAGTTACAGAATGTTAGTGGGTTCTGATTACAAACATAAATAACAAGAAATTTCTAAAGAGGGGTCTGCAAGCTTGGAATTTAAAATTATTTTATTTATATATTTATCGCGTACAGTGACACAAGTGCAGTGATAATCATTGTTAACACCAAAATGAGGTGTGACCGAAGACCCCGGGGTCAAGCCACCCCGGAATTTACGGACGATATACTTTTAAGAACGCTTCAAAGTGTAAATGTCATAAAATTCGTTCCGGTGCCTAACAAGGGGTCAATTTTGATCGCATTTTGTGCGATAGATCAATTCTACGTAGTAAATTTTTGATTACGATATATATTACTTAGTTATTACTTCTGTGATTTAAAAAAACAACAATAAAAATATAATATTTAAGTATCAGTGATCAGCAACTATCTACTTTTAAAATAGATTGTTAATCAGTAAAATATAACATCACGCACGTAAGAGGTCGGCTGAGCGGTGGAGTACGCTCCCGTATTTCAACGGTTGATAAATGGTATGAGTATTTCTATAATTTTATATTTACATACCAACTAACTGATCCCAAAGAAATTCAATTATTATTTTTCTACAGATTGAATCATATACATATTATATGTATTTTATTATACTGTATTTTATTATAAGAGTAAGGTAATGAGGTACATAAAGCGGTCAAAAGAGGTCTCTGTACGACGTTTTAGCGAATCCGAAGATTCTGCCTTGGACTATTGTGACTAAGGATGAACTATGTGACATGGACTTTCAGTTTGGAATAATAATATTTGACTCCATTTATAAATTTTAATTTGAGCTCTATGTTACATAAAACTCTTGTTATACTTCAAGATTAATGTTCTATCAAGGTACTGATTAATCAATAATTTTGTAATAAATATAAACGAAATATCTTTGTAATTACCTGCGTTTTCATTCCCGCCGAATATGACTATAAAAATATACTGATATTACAGGGGCGTAGCCAAAATAAATTTATTGTAATTTCGATAAAAAAAAATACCTTTCATATCCATTTATTATCCGAACCAACCCAAGTGTGGTTTTTACCCACAAACAATCCACAAGGAAGACAATGAAAAAACAGACGATTTATCAAAAATGTACAATCGCATACGGAATGAAAAAAATATATTATATGACAATTGGGAGAAATATAAATGGTGTTTCGATGTTATTATTGAAATAGAAAGGGGTTAAGTCAGATGCAATGACGCTAATGTGTTTAACACTTGAGCGCTCCGGTTGAGGGGAGAAAGAGAAAAAGGTTAGGCGATTTTTTTTACGTAAATCGAATTTTTACGCAAGGATATTAGTGGAAATTGGAGTGACCGAAGGGAAACAGAATTATTGAGTGCGGAACCGTTAAAGTGTTTATCGGATTATCGGGATGAATGGATTTTTTGCCTGTGTTCACTATGTTTACGCTGTTTATCATGTTTGCTGTATTTCGTACTAGTATCGTAATGCGTTACTTTACTTCTATTATTTGACCGATCTTAATATTTCTTCATTGTGTTTCTGCCTCAAACTCTTGAGCTGTTCCCAATTTTTCGGAATTATATATACATGTGTAGTTTGTAAACATAAACATATTTGTAAAAGTCACGAATAAATTTTTGTACATTTCAAATAATAACAAATCGTATTAAAAAAAGCAAGATTATTTTACGTAGTAAAGTAATATTTAGATCAATAGGTAAAATATACCTTATTACAGAGTAATAAGAGCTGATTCGGTTTATCATCATCTATATTTAAATCGCTCTAAGCAAAGTGGGTGGAGGTACAATAAATTTTAAATCCATTAGTCGTTGCAAGCATGTACACATGTTCGGGGTCGTGAATGCACTCCATTTAACATTACGAGGTTTAAATTCGGTGAATTGTTACCTCTAGTATTCTTAATCGGAGATACCCTCTGACTCAGTAATTGAATTATATGAAATATTAGGTATAGTTTTTTTTATCTTGTATCAATTGCTTTTTTTATAATTCTAATACTGGTACTCCTGTGAAGTTTCTCATTTTTTCATGTAAATTACTTTTAATGAAACTTTGAAGTGCAATCTTTAAAATCGAATTTGGATTCGTTGGTTGTAAGGTTACAAGTGCGACTCAGCTAGACCACACCTTGACGCCTTGAGTAACGATATATGCAAAGTGGCTGCGGTAGGATGCAAGGAGCTGAAGATCAAGCTCAGTGGCGTGCTATGGGAGAGGCCTATGTCCAGCTGTGGACGGGAATAGGCTGATGATAATGATGGAGTGCGACTTCTGATCAAGACGCTAGATTCGATTCCTGAATCGGATACAATTGAATATTAAAATTTCTTACTTAGATTTTCTTAGTTAAACCGACTGACTGACTGGATCGTTGGTCGCGTTGGTTGCAGGTGCGACTGCCGATCGGGAGGTCCCGGGTTCGATTCCCGGGTCCAACACTACTAAAGATTTTTTCTAATTTAGAAATTTTTTAGAAAAATTTCTAGAAAATCTAAATTAAAATTCTAGTAGTGGTTCGGAGTCTGGATATGTGCTCGATGCATGGCAATAGGCTCACCACCTATTCCATAGTGGGACGTAAACGTATGCGGTGAGACGTGGGAGTATTCTGTATTCCTCTGCCTATATCTTCGGGGATTACAGGCGTGAAGTTACGTTTTTATTTTAAAATTAAATTGTACAACTTGGCTGTAACCAATTTTATGTGTTAGTAAATTTATGGTCGCCTGTAGAACAGTGCAATGGGACACTTTGCACCACACTCATTGAAGAAAAACAAAGAAATTAACAAATACTTTTAAACAGGCTCTGCATAAATTAACATATTCAATACACGCCTGATACATGTTTAACATTATTTAAATTTGACTTTGATTAATTAAAAATGACATTAATAAATTAAATTTAGCATTAATTAATTGACACAATACAAATGTCTGGTTTTATACTACTTATAATTACAAGTTCGCACTATTATGAATTATCTATTATTTATTAATGGCATAGTATCGGGAACCAGCAATATAAAATAATCCAAGGGGCACCCAAAATTACGTTACATAGTTTCCGTTCAATAATTATTATTATACGCCAACAAAATTGGTCAATCATGGAAAAAATCTATTCGTTGATAACAATTCACATATACCGACAATGAAGAATCTAGTTAGGTCTGTACAAATAGAGATTCCATGTAATATGCCTACATCGTAATGAGCCTGCATTGACGGTATCATGATAATAAAAGCTTGTAATAATGATCACATTTAAGCTATGAAAATATGAAATTTTGTACGTCCCTTGATTATTCTATTCAAAGTTCTTATCGAAATATAATTACCTGAACGACTATTTCATATTCCAGTACAAAATTCCACGTCCATTAAGGATCCATTACGTTAAATATTTAAAAGTACCGATTGACATGTGTTTTATTGGTAACGTAAATAGTGTCATCTATTATCGATTATTAGAACTATTACAATTTTTTATTCTATTCAAATAATATATTTTCCAAGAAGCTGATTAATACCAAGAAAAATTTTTACTTTTTTCATAAAATTATTTATTGCTTTATTTATTAACAGCGTTATTTTTTACTTATTTTTACCTGACCTGAACTGCGTTATTTTTACGTTAGAATCTCAATCGGGGATAATTTGTTACAAGCAGTGTAATTGCCGCGATTTTCACAAGAATAATCAAAAATTTGATCACCGCAAAACAATATTTAAAACATAATCTTACTTTCTGTACCACCTCTTAGTAATTTTCTAATTACACAGCAGTTTGTTATTATCATCACCAGCCTATCTCCGTCCACTGCTGGACATAGGCCTCTCCAATAGCACGCCACTGAGCTCGATCTTCAGCTCTTCGCATCCAACTCCTGCCAGCCATTTTGCGGATATCGTCACTACACCTAGATGAAATGTATATAAAAACTGTAAATTAGCAAAGCAATTTGAATCAATACTTACATGTATTGACATAAATTGCTTACTATAAAGATATCGTGTTTCTATTTTATCTTTCACCTGCTATTACGATGACAGAAAATATCGTGAGAAAACCTGCATGCCTTACAGTTTTAGATAATTTTCTATAAGGTGTGTCAAGCCTGCTACACCAGGGCCAGGGGCAAACGATAGCCCAATCTTCCTAAATCTACGAACAATCGCATTGGAACCAATGAACCGACAAATCGGTTTATGAAGATAATAATAACCATCAATATTTATGTTAATTTTTTTCAAAAAATTTAACATAAATATTCATGATTATTATATACAATTAAAGTTATTATAATACAATTAAAAGAAACAACCAACAATTAAAACCCAACATCCAGGACCAAGGAATCCCAAATTATTATTTAGTTGGTTCACCTCCCTTTTTTACCCCCCTAGAAATAAATTTAATTGTCTCTGGTTGCCAATGGCGCCATATTGTTTGTCAATACGTGACTCATTAGAAAAAATACAGTGTGACATAATGTCTCAAATCAACGACGCAAAATATTTTGGCGCTGTCGTTGATTCATAACAGCGGTGCGAATTACGTTGGAAGGGTTCCTAAAAATATGTACATATGTAATTACTCAATAAACTGTTTATTTAGTCTGCTCAATACTATGAGCAAACTTAATTAATGTCATAAATACATAATTGTTCAATATATTTGAAGGTTGAATAGGTAGCTTACATACTAAAAACAGACGTCAGTTAAGCCATAATATAACTTGAGACTGCTAGAACTAGAATGCTATAACTGCATTTTAGTGACTTTTGGTATCTTAATTGTTCAAATATTTACAACACGCTAATAGTTCTATAAATAGTCTTACTACGAGAGTCGCCGCCGTCGTCGATGTATGTCGCAGTTGTATTGTCAATTTAAGCGGTACGTAAAATAACTAATATTTTGTACTCGGCGTACGGTGTTATGCTCGTTTCGGCCGTATAATGTCAAAGTTAAGTTTCACAGAATTATTTAAATATTGCCTAAACAATTTGAAATACAAAACGAAACTAGCGCGAAATAAAAATGTATTAGAAGAATCGCTTAAGGGCTTATGAGATTATAAAATTCATTTTAATTCTTAAGAAATAAAAAGGCGTAAATCGTTTTTTATTTTTATTTACGTCCAGAGCAGTGTGGGCGGATAATGGCCAGTATTATTATTAGAGTGTAACGAAGAATCATGACATCGTAAAGAATTAATTCAATGTGATTCAAATTTACCTTATTTTTCTCTCTCATACTACTCCGGTCAATAAACTTACATTATATCACGCCTGTAATCCCCAAGGAGATAGGCAAAGACGTGTAGTATACGGTAGTGATATAACGATACGTAGTCGCATTCGCATTCGCTAATATTCACATATTTCTGCATATTCGCATTCGCAGAATTTCTGTGAATATTTTTGCGAATATGAATATCAGAAAAAAAAATTAAATCAAATTCCATTAGTTTCTTATCATTTTTTAATACGAGAAAAAGTAAAGACTTAGTAATCACATTATCAGTCTTCACGTAATCATTGTGTATAATTAATTAATTTACTTTACTTTGGCCAATAAATCTTAACAATCAAATTTTAATTAAGACATAACACAAAAAACGTATAATGCAATGTAAACAACAGAAACAAATTCTTCTATGAATATTCGCATTCTCGAATGTTCACAAAGGGACATTCGTGAATCCACTAGTACACGCCCATGTTTCACGACCTAAGTTTACATCCCGCAATAAAATAGGAAGTGATTCTATGGCCACACATTGAACAGAAATACAGACTCCGAATTACTATTTAATAATTCTAGTTACAAATTACCAATTTTACCTGATCGGGATTTGAACCCAGAAACTCTCAATCTGTTATCGCGCTCTCGACCGCTGAACTAAATACAAACTACATATTCGAATATTGTGTTCATTATGAAAATGTATTATTTGTGTTATATTAGACAAAAAATATATTTATAATCTATTCTAGATCACGCTAGGTGCTTAACGGGGGTGGTTTATAGGAGTAGGACAAGAGCACCGAACACCTAACGTCTCTATCCTATAGTTTGACACGCTTGTTCAACATTATTAACATACATATAATAGATACACATTTTGTAAATGCGTAAATGCTTATACTATTATCAAGAGCCTGGTGCTTATAATAATCAAAATTATTTTTTCTTTACGTATATTTTTGGTGCATTTTTACTGTCGACTCAGGCTGAGCCGTGACTATTTCTGAGAAGGGTTAAAATCTTACTAACTTTTATTTTGAATATGTAATGAATAGCAGCTTGTTTTTTACACACATGGCTCAGGAGAGTATAAAAATGGAACAGGCGTGGACTACCACACGTGTTTTATTTTTACTCTCTCCTGTAGTAGTCCTCTCCTACTACTACTAGTAAATGAATTCGGTGTGACCACCATGTGACCCCTTGCATATAATATGTAGATGGCCAGCCCGAGGACTTATCGTTTATACAATTAAGTATTCAATATCGCAGTTTACAGAGGTCTCAAAGTTCTGTGGCGATTTGCGTTTTACAGTTCAAAAGGTAAAAGAGAAGATGGGAATTAAATAAAAATATTTACAGTCTACCCAAATATGAATATATTAAGTAACCGTTAATTTGTACCGAAACTATACGTGCAGGATTTACTAACATAATATCAATTAACAATAAAATGTTAAATGTTGCTATCAAATTCAACAGAGCAGTGTTATTGGGGCTCTGGGCCGAATGCTCAGTACTGGAGCTCTGAGCGACGTGACGCTCAGTGCCAATGGCTCTTGCGTCAAGGCTCATCGGCTGGTCCTGGCATCGTGCAGTCAGTACTTCGCGCAGCTGTTTAAGGTAAGACAAAATGGTAATATATATGAATTATCATCGTATGAGCTATGAGGCCGTGAAAAAGTTTGCAGACATATATGAGGAATTAGCGGGGAAAGTAATAAGCCATAGAAGTGAACAGGCTGAAAGTTGTACATTTTGAACTACTTGTCGAAGGTATAAAATGAATGTTTCGGACAGGTATCTGGTTATAGCGGTGATGTAATTAGATACATTTCAGCATTCTAGTTCAGAAGACTGAAAGAAAAAAATATAGTATGGAGTATCGAAAGTTTTTAAGAATAAACTTTACGGTAAAGGAAAACTTAGGAAACCTATACGCAATAAAAATCTCTGTAATCCCTAGGGCTCTTGACTTATGCCAACACGCACCTGATTACAATTATATGCTGGCCTTAATCTGTAAATAGGAAATTTTAACAAATAGTAGACAGATACTTCAATTTTACATATCACAGGAGATAGAAGCAGAGAACAATACGCTGGTCATCGTATTAGGGTGCCAAGCTGTTGAGCTGAATCTCCTCCTCACGTTCATGTACACTGGTGAGGTGACTGCTTCCAAGAAGAACCTTCCATCGTTGCTCAGACTCGCCCAGACACTCAAAGTATCAGGACTGACCGACGCCGACACAGTGAGTAGGTTGCTAACGTTAACAATTTACATATGTATTTTGAAGTTACAAGCCCAAATCTTATATCTGACCGTCGGTCATCCCTTTGTTTAAGAGCTCAAACTTACTGAAATTACCATGCAAGCACTGTGCTTCGATTTCAGAATTCGACCCTAACACCGACTGACCCAGACCAAACCGACACCGCGGAAACCCCTGCAAATTTGGACAAAGATGACCCACAAACAGATTTCCTCGTTACAGAAAATTCCGATAACAACAAAGTGATTTACGAAACGGAAAGTGATACAAAGGAACCGGAATACGTCGATGCACGAATTGAAAAGGATAAACTCAGCAAACTGGATCAGATTGTGCAGAATTTGTACAGCACGCACAAGATTGGTAACATCGCGGCTGCCGTATCCACATCAGCGATACACAGTCTTGGAGGTGATTGATGTTTTTACTTCAATCCTGTGCTCATCAAATAGGTCTTTCATCATTTATAAAACCAATAACATCAGGCATTAACAGAAATTTTAAATGGTGTTTTTTAATACATTTACGAGTACAGTAGTTTGATTTCTGTAGTTCGGAAGCAGAAATCGGGCTATTGTATTTCCTATAATGTCGCCCTAAGCCTACCTACATACGCGTATCGTTATTAAGAGCGGAAGACGCGGATTGAGACATTCCTCGTCTCCCAGATACAGGGGTATACGTTAGAAGGGCACCGGAGCGTATTGTTGTGTGTTCCAGGGTTCTCTTATTAGCGCAAAGAACTATTACTAATAAGCTATAGTGCAGTAGATATACCCCTCAAATATCATGAACTCCATAATCAATTACAGTTAACAAAAAGAACACAAACCGATCAAAAATGAACTAATAAATTCCATTGACCTCAAAAATTCGAATAATATTACAGATTTGTCGGACACGTACGATAGAAAATGGCGTTCTAATAGCTCCGTGTGCACAATATGCAACAAGCGGCTCAGCAACCAGTACAACTTGCGCGTGCACATGGAGACGCACGCGGGGCGGCGGCACGCGTGCCGCGCCTGCAGCCACGTGTCGCGGTCGCGCGACGCGCTGCGCAAGCACGTCGCGTACCGCCACGCGCCGGCCGCGCCGCACGCGCCGCACGCGCAGGCCGCGCCGCGCCCCGGCCGCGACGCGTGATGCGTGCCGCGCCCCGCGCCCCGCGCCCCGCGCCCCGCAGATAGCAATAATTAGCTTGATGATTAGCGATTATAAAAGACAAGGACTACGCATCCCCTGTGTAACTGTAATCAAACACTAAATGTTGTTTTCGTTGTGTTTAATATCCAAAATAACCTCAACTAAATAAGAACCTAGCGTGACAATGTAACAATTATACGGTCATTAAAATATATTAGCATGAAATATGAATTGAGGAATTTTAGTGAATGATTCCAGTTAACGAGCTTTGCGTGCCCTAAATACAGTAATAAGTACTACTTAGAATTTGGTTTAGCGCAAATAATAGATTAGAAAAATAAAAGTATACTAATTAGATCTTGGACATTTGATATTCGTATTAATAATCATCACAAAAAAATAAGATGTTTATCTAATGGATATTTAAAATTAGGTGCGTTACATTTTTTAATGTATTTGTAAATATATTTATTAATCCTTTTTTTACCTGTTATTTGTTAAATAACGTTTGATTATATTTTTATTTTTACTTTTTATAACGACATTAAATGTTGAATCCGTCCACTGTTACGTAGTCTGCCGATGAAATGTAATTTTGTTTATTTGTGTTTGATTTTTACAGTGTACAAGCAATTAATTTTTTTATTGTAGCATTACATTATCTTTAGATTTATATTAATAAAATGGGGGCATAAATTAAGTTTTTTTAAAACCGCTTAATGAAAAATGGTAAGACAAAGTTATAAATACTGAAAGAAAATGACAATATTTTTATTATTATTTAATACTTACAATTTTATATGTAATAATGTCAAGATTAAAAGAGTCAATTTTTTTTATGATGTTGCTGGATTTTGTTATGAAAGCAGTAATTTTTTAAATTGTTTTATGGGTGATTTATATTATCACAGTTTAATTATTTTGTTACATGTCAGTAAATGACGAGTTGGCTGTTGTGCGAGTAAAACAATAGAAATTTAGATATAAATCTGTACATAAACAAGGTAACGGAAACAAAACCTGAAGATAGTTGACGCTATCTACATATTTTTTGAATTATACTTAGATAAACAATATATTTTATAATACTACACTTTTGAAGGTGGTAGAACCCTCTGCGGTTCGACTCCGGCGGCACCACCGCCACACCTATTTCTGTCTTATTACAGCAGTGTTAAGCGCTTGGTTAAGTGTTCTGGTTTGAAAGGTGTGGTAAGGGAGACATACTGTTTCGAGGCATTCCAGCTTAGTCCTCAGGGGTAGAGGCGCATCTGTGGTCGACC